>JAPYZL010038990.1:0-13615 GCA_030522825.1 Platygaster orseoliae
CAAAAGAAAGAGGGACTTTTATACAACCAGATTATGCTTTAACCTGAAAATCGATTTTTTTTGCATAAGGGCCCTTTTCTCGCGGAGCGTCACATATATACCAAAGATGGTATCTCTGTTGATATTTTGAAGATAACAAGAACGACAATTCAAAAATACTTCATAAGACGACAGATTGCACGCTTATGATTTACGGATGTATAATTGCAGCTTATACGCGAATGCAAACGTTTTTTCATTATTTTTGACTCTCAATATCGGGGTGCGACTTATACGCGCGTGCGGCATATACGTGGGTAAATACGGTACTTGAATTTCTTTTTAAATTTTGTAATTGAAAAAAATTCCCTTTACTTGCGTGCGATTCACTACTAAAATAAATGAGTTATCAATTATGTTGACATTCATATAATATTGCATTTTTCAATAAACTGGGCGTGTTTCTTTACTGATTGAATAGTTTTCTTTTGTTAATAATCGTATATTTTGATTTTATCTTTTTGAAACGAAATCAGGGCGTCTACTCGACCGGGAAACCGGGAAAAACTGGGAAAAAACCGGGAAATGACCAGAAAAATCTAGATTTCTATTGAAAAAACAGATAAATTTTCAAATTTCGCGCTAAAAGGATTTTTTTCTGCCATATCGGTTTCCGTTGCTTATGAACGCGAAAATTCTGGGTCAAAACTGACCGGGAGAAAACCAGGAAATGACCGGGAATTTGAAAATAGCCGATCGACAGACACCCTGAAAATAAAACGTTACAATTGTTGATAATTTTACACAGTCAATAAATTATCAATGTTTTTATATAGAAGAAGCGCTACTTTGTCATACAAAGCTGAGATTCAAATGAAAAAACATAGTCCGCCAACAGTCCTCTCGTTTTCGCCAGGGACACTAATTTATGCAACCACCTTTGTTAAGTATTTACAAGAATTTCTGAAATACTTGTCGTTGTTGTAATGCATGGGCGTGGAAAGAACTTCCAATGTTTTTGAAATGGAGTTGAGAACACGTTTGTCCTCAATTTCGCGAAACAGCTGGCACAACTTGTCGAGCAAAGGAATCATTTTATCCAGATCGTCCAAAAATTCCTTGATATAGAAAAAACGTGGGATCATCAGCAATTCTTCCAAGACTTCCGGATAGTCTTGAAATTTATCCAACAAGTCAACAATGACGCCACCAAATGTATTGGTCAGCAACTTTTTGGCTTTTTTGATTGAGGAGTTTTCAGCTGAATCAGCATTCTCTATAAAGTAATGATTTTTTAAAAAAATTCTCATAATGTTTTTAATTTTCTATTTTTACTGTAGAAAAAATTAAAGTTTACCGTTGCAAAAAAACGTGATGGTGCAAGTGTTCAAAGAAACAAGCTGCGGGATTTTTTGATCTTCCAGGTCCGTGTCTTGCAACAATTGACACATTGCTTGAAAGTCTGCCAAAGCTTTGTGGGCTTCTGAAAAAGCCTTGACCATCCGAGGCATCATATTGAGAGTATGAGCACTTTCTTGATAAAACTCGACCAAATTGATCAGAAAACCAGCGTTCGAGATGTCAGGGTTGTTGCTCCTGATGGTATTGGTAACATAAATCGCCGCGACTTTGGCTACGCTTGGTTTCGGACAGTAAACGTGGTTGTAAATGGTCTCGGTGTGTTTTAAGCCAAAAATGCTACTGTCGCATTGATTAATTATGTCACATATTTGGAGTAAGGCGATGGAGATTATGGCATCATTTTCAGCAAGTGACGGAAACACGTATTCCACGATCACCTTTGTAAGCCTGTTTCTCAAAATGGCACTTTTGTCTAACTTCTGGTAAACAGCCAACAAACCTTCGAAAGCCACTTGCTTTATTTTCAGAGATGGGTCCCAAAGTGGCTGGACTGCAACAAAAGATGATAATATTTGTAATAGAAACATAATTATATGAAATGTTAAATTTGTTAGTGATTTGAAAAATGACGATGTTTGACAAGTAATAACGAACTGATTTCTCTTCGTATTTACTCATTCTCTGAAGAGGACTCATATTTGAGTTGAAATATAGAAAGAAAGATGAACATTTGATCTACATCAATTTTCAATTATCCTTTGGCTCTGAGAGATCAATTATGGAGAATATTATAATTATATGAACTCAGCATCCTCTAAAATAATTTTTTACTTTGACATATATATATATACTAAAAATTATTTCAAGCTTACCCTAAAAGTTTTTAATTATATAAATGTTTTTGACGTAACATTTTTTTTAAGTTTAACGTCAAAAGACTTCCAAGTATCAAAAAAAACTGAAAGTTAAATGATCATCTTATTGTTTTTTTATTTTTATAAATTCTTATAATTTCAAAATATATTTGGAATTTTCGAAGAAATGAATAAACTTTCGTAAATAGGAAAACATGCAGATTTTTTTCCAAAACAAACTGAAAATTTTCAATTTCTCTTGGCCTCTGATTTATGTTTGCTATTACTTAGAAAGTGAATGAAGTTACTTTATTGTTAGTTATAAGTTAATATATTAAAACATATTCTTAATATATAGTAACATATTTATTTAAAAAACGTGCTAGTGAAAACGATTTTATGAATCAGAATCAATATACCTAATTATCGGGTTTAATACAATAATGCTCATGAAATTTACATATAACATTGTTTTATCCGGTTTTTTCTAGGCTATAAATCATAAAAAAAGATCCAGTAAAATTTTTACCATTTAACAGATTTTTTTAAAGCATTTCAATTTGTGCAGACAAGGAAATAATTTGACTTTCAACTTTTTAACTCTTACCGTTAAGAAGATCTAAATTTTGAATCTCGGAAATCGTACTAGTTGCAAGATTTTTTGTTTCATGTAAAATTGAATGTCTCAAATAAATGAACGTACGTATGTAATCTTTATAGTTGGGGTCGAAGTAAACACTGGGCAAATACTGCATCCAAACATTGTATGTTTTCACACACATGAGACGTATTTCCAATTTTGCGTCTCTACAGACGGAATCATAAACCTTGAGCATGTTTTTCAGGAAATTCGAAATTTTCGTGATAGTACGTCCGAGATTTTCGATTTCATTTCTTCCTTCGGCCATTCCTCGAATTCGTTTGTTCAATCGTTTTAGCAGAATAATCACCCCCGTGGTAAGCTGAAAAACTATTCAACACGCAAGAAAAAATATAATCACCATCATCAGTCAATAAGAAATGTAGTTGTTGATTAATTTACTACAATAAGTTTTTTTTTTTTTTCATTAAACCTGCAAAATTCGCGAAATGTCTCGTGGGTATCCACGTGCAATCCCCTAAATCTTTCAAAAAAAGGAAAACTCCTGAGAAATAATTATCGTCCAACAACGCAATGCCTCGTTTCAGTATTATAGTTTGCAAAAATTCTTCCATCTCTGACCCAAAAATGTTCCCTTTCTTGTACTGCATTTTCATGGGATATTTGCCAGTTTCCGCCTACGAAAATGAGAAAATTCGATGAAAAATAGTGACTAGAATGGTCATTGTTTCATTATAGGGCCGGATTAACCTTCAACGGAGCCCTAGGCAACCATCACAATATGGGGGCCCTTTTTTTCTGGGGGTGGGATATCAGTGCCAGAGTTTTTCAAAATTGATGACCTTTTTTTACAAAAATTTAGTGAACTTCGTTATAATGTTTGCAAAAAAATTCTTTATCTCTGCGGGGCCCCCATCTTCGCGGGGCCCTAGGCATTTGCCTATTTTGCCTCTATATAAATCCGGCACTGATTTCAATACTAACCTCATGAAGTCTGGCCCAATCTATGATGGAATTTTCCTCATGTGAATCGAAACATTCAAGAGTGAATTTTTTTTCGGGACAACCGCACCACGTTAAAAAATATTTAAACAAATAAAACATGGCTTTCTCTTTGTCATTTTCGTAAAGAGTGTTCCATTCTTCAGCAACTTCCTGGAAGAATTTATAGCACTTTAATATAAATGATTTATTCAATACAAATAATTCATGCGCCATTTTTGTTAAAATCATCATCTTCATCCATGTAATTACGGTAATATACCTGAATGTTGCATTTTTGTTCATGAATGATGTAGTTGATGTCAGGGTTTTCCCTGAAGGAACAGCTCGAATCAATTGATGTGTTACCGTTTGATCGCGTACTGTTTTTAGCTGTAAATATAGTTTTTTTTTTAATATGCATAGTTCTATTGATTTTGTAGTAGAGGAAAGTAGGATATGAAAATAATAGAAGTTATATCAATCATCACAAACTACAATGCCAATCGATACATTCATATATCATGAATATATTTATAAATAATAATTGAGAAATATTTGGCAAGGACCAGAAATAACTGACTGAAACGTTTTGTGTAGAAATGATGATATATTTATTGATTTTTTATGATAATAATTGAATTTGAGCTTGTTAAAGATACTTAGATACTCAAGTTTTACTTTTTCTTGGAGCTTTTTGCTGTTCCTTATTGTTCCTTCTTCCAGAAATTTCTGCAGAACTTGCTGACGTTAAAGATGAAGGTTGGGATCCACGTTCACTTGGAGAAAATTCATTATCGCTGAAGCAGATTCATTAAAATTTCTTATGATGGAATCGGGTTTTAATACATGCGCTTTTATAAAACTAAGAGATTTTCTGTGATATATCCGATATTTCGAAATTTTAAGTTGGTTTATTCGTAAAAATACTAAGAAGAATATTTTGGTTTGGTGTTTTATTGGATAATGTTCTATTATATTCAAATTTTTTAAAATTATTTACGAATCTCAAAATTTCGAATCTTTTTGTTTCATGTAAAATGTAAAATATTTTCATAATTTTGTTGAAACTTCAAAATTATTCATGATCCTTGTACGACTCAACGTTTTTTATATAAAAAAATAAAACTACAGTGTCTGTTCCTCAGACAGAATTCGAAAGTTTTCTACGATCTACAAATATTACGAAAATTAGTTAAAATTGTACAAATTTTTTTATTTTTTAAAAGCTATTGCATATCGTTAAAATTTATTATATTTTTCTATTTCTCCAAATTTGTTTTTATACATTTTTACAGTTCTAGTACAGTTATACAGTCATAGCGTACCGTTTCACGGTATACGAAAACGCTATTGGCGTACTTGTACTGTAAAATATCGTACATTACTCGGACGTTAAATCATTTTCCCACTTGTGAAAAATTATTTTATTGTCCTAGTAATGTAATACACCCGAACCTTGAAACTTGTTCCCTCGAAATTTGCCAATGGAACAAATTTTTGTTTACTTTCGCCGGGCGTTCTGTCAGAAAACGTCGGGTTTCTAATAGAGTGATTAATTGTTGCGCCCGATCAGATGGAAAATACTGGGACGTGTCGATTGTGTCGACTGTGAAAACCTGATTCACCTTTGAGCTACACAGTCCTAAACAAACATTTGAAAATTGGCCGAACAAGACTGGCAGAGGGACAAGTTTCAAGGTTCGGATGTATACTATTATTTGAGTTTTCAAAACTATGTAAGGTCCTCGCACAATCCATTTTCTCGTATATTTTAAAAACAGGGCCGTAGCTAGCATGGGGCAGGTGGGGCGGTGCCCCAGGGCCCCCGACGGGAAGGAGGGCCGAAGGGGCTCCTTCTCGTCGACCACTTTTTTGGCCCTAAAAGAGCCTTTTACCGAGGGAAAGACTTTGGGGGCCCATGAAAATTCCTCAAATTAAACAATGCTCTCTCAAACAATAATTGTAAATTTTTTTTGTACCTTATTTTATTGGATGATGTGCAAAAAAACATATTTTTGTTTCATTTCAACAAATCTTAGTATTTAAATCAATGAATAGTATTAAAAATGATGCTTTCTCGATTTACATGCCGCAAATTCGTTGATCGTTTCGCTGAAATCGGTCTCTCTTGCTCGCTTATTCTCAATCGATAATAATGCCAATCCACACAATTACTCTTGCCCCATAGAGTTTCTTAAATAATTTTTTATTAATTCTAATTTCGAAAAAGATCTTTCTGCCGTTGCAACTGTGACAGAAAGTGTTAAGAACATGATTCAAACACCAGAGTAACTTGACGTCAAGGAATCGTTTAAAACGATTTGTTTTATCATTTCGGTAAGCTGTTTCACACTATGAATCTGACTAATTTTTTTCCTGAACGCTGATCGTGAAGAGAGTAGCGTATTTACTCGAATATAAGCCGCACTCTTTTTCAGTTTTTTGGAGCTCTTAAATAGGGATACGGCTCATAATCGTGTGCCGCTTATATTCGGGTAAAAAAGTCAACATAGAAATAACCATAGTAACTGTGATTATTATAATGCCAGTTTATAAAACGTGATATAAATTGATTCAATGAAAATTTTATACCAAAATGTCAGTTTCATAAAACTGTGTGTATAAAAATTATCGATTTTTATAAAACAGTTTTATAAAAAATGTCATTTTTTTGAAAAAAGTTTTAATTAACATTCCATTTTTTAAAAAACAGTTTTATAAAAAATATCATCTTTTAAGAAACAGTTTTATAAAAAATGTTATATTTTATAAATAATTACATATTGTATAATTTTATAAAAGTCTTCATAAAAGCCTATATAACCATAGTAACTGTAATTTTTGTAAAATTTATTCGTCATAGCATCTGAGGGCAGTTATACTAACATTACCATCTTGAGAAGTTGTCATGCCTATTTTGCAAATAAAGTGAATTACGAATTTTTAATATGCAGTTTTTTAATTTGGGGTTCCAAAACTGGGGTGCTACTTATATTCAAGTAAATACGGTAATTGCGATAGAAACGTGGAAGAAATGTGATCATGGAAATTTGTCAGAAATTTTTTGGCTTCTAACGAAATTTCTTCGTCATTGGCATTGATAATGAATTTAGGTTGAACAACTTTGTAGACTTCTAGAACAAAGTACATGCAAGGTGTATGTACTTTAAAATTTGAAAACAGGTTTCCGTAGGGGGGCCCCAAATTCACTTGTTGCCCCAGGGCCCCCGAGGTTCTAGCTACGGCCTTGATTTAAAAATTTTAGGAACTATATATACACAGTATCTGTAGTTACAGCTGTAGTTTTATAAAATTATATTCGAAATGTTTGCCGAATTTCAAAAAATTTATTACTAACTCTCCAAATTGTCTAAGTTTTTCGAATACTTCAGAATTAATGATTATTTTTTGAATTTTCAATATCATTTTACTCTCGAAAATTTTCATAATTTGTGAATTTCGAATAAAATCTTTGTACGACAAAATATGTATATTCTGACGTTTAAAAAATTTTCTAAATTTTTATCGAATTTCGTGGATTCCTATACATTTTCCGAACTTTGCAGTTATTAATCGTATAAAATTTTCATTAAATTTCAATATTTACAGATTTTCGAAATTTCTGAATTTTTTTTTTTTAATTTTTATGATGAATAACGTTCTCCTCCACCAGAAAACATTAATTGTGTCAAAAATAATCAGAATCTTGAACAGTAGTTATTATTTCATGGAATTAGTCAAATTTTGCGTAATTCACAAAATGTATTATTATTTCATAAAACTTGACAATGGTTTTTCAAATTTTTAAAAAATATTTACAATCTTTCAACTTTTCATTGTTTTTCACTTTTTCTAAATATTCATAGTTTCTAGATTTTTTATTGAAATTATTTTGAATATCAATTATTTTAGTACGGAAAAACCTTTTAGTTTTTCAAAAATATAAAGAATGCAGTGTCTGTAGTTAAATGGAGCAGAACTCAAAAATTTTTACTATGTTTACAAAATTAATAATTATTTTCCGAAATCCAACAAATTTATTGAATTTCTAAAATTACTGATGATGTTCGAAATATTTAATGTTTCTCATTTCATATGATATATAAGCACTTTCTAGATATTTATTCAAATTTTCAAAATGACTAATGTTTTCAGTACGATAAGAAATTTCTTAATTTTTTTTATATAAAAAGGTCATTAATATTTTAGTTTTTGTAGTTCCAAGGAATTTCGAATGTTTTTAAATTTTCATTATTTGCAGAACTTTGAGATTTTTATTTAAATGTTGCAAATCATCGACAATATCTCCGTATGATGAAACGTGTTTTATTTTTAAATTTCAATAAATAATTTTCTTCTCTGATAAGTTAACTGAATTTTTAGAATTCTTTTTAATCGACAATAATTTATCTTGTTCTGAAATTTTATAAGTTTTTCAAATTTCTAAGAATTATTGAGAAACTCTGTTTCAAATTTTTCATGATTTATGGAATTTTTTGATCTTTATTTGTTTTCAAAATTATCGACGATCTACGTACGGTGAAAAATATGATTCCTTAAAATTCTAGAAATAATCATTTCTGTCATAACGAAATTCTTCTTTTTTTACGATTTAAAATATGAATCATAATTTTCGAGAACCTTACAGATTTTCCCGAAATTCCCAGAATTATTTACCATCTGTGAATTTTCCGATCTTGATTGATTTCTCAGAATTTTTCAAATTTGTGGTTTTTAATTAAAATTTTCAATATTATTCCAAAATGAAATGAAATCTATTTTCTATTACCTTTGAAAGAAAATTTCCATCAGTAAAGTTTTAGTTTCTAATTGTTACGAATAATTTGGTAGTTTTTTTGTTTTTTTGAGTTATGGATATTATTTTTGAATCTTTGTAATAAATTTCCGAATTTGAGTTGCAAATTTTATCTTTTCATGAAGAATAAATCTAATTCTGAGATTTTTCAGTCCAATTATTTGTTTAAATAATTCTTATCTATTTGTATAATCAATTTGCACTTTTATTTAATTTTTATACAGTCTCACATTTTTACAAAACATATTTAATTTTGAAAATTCATATTCAATGCATGTAAATTTTTCCTTTAGAAAAAAAAAACTTTCGGCGACTAATTTTCAAGTGCCCCCCCCCCCCCCGGGTACATCACTGAATGTAAAAGCAAACAAATATTACAAAAATGTGCAAAAAATAAAAAATCGCGATCGAGTTGAGAAAATATGTTTCGAAAATAAAATTTATTTCGATATGAAAAGTCTCAAATGTCGATGAATTTCACTTTTGCGAATTCATTTCAACAATTTTAACGTGCTTTCAGTTCGATTATTTCAATCACAGAAGCATAAAATGCGTGAATCTCAAAAATTAGGGTTTATAAAAAGCCTCTTGACAACACAGAAAATTAGCATTTCGCAGAGTGGCGGGAATCGAGCAGCGTATGTTTCTCAGAAACGTTCGAAACGCTCGTCAATTCTCGGAAACCGAAGCGCGTTCGCGAGAAGATGCTACTCGTAACGGTTTTTCGGATTCGCGCCAAACGTTATCACAACCCTCGGATACACAATTATTGAAAAATCTTGAATTACGGATATTCGTGACGTACGAAAAAAAGCAATACCTCATTTTTTTGCAATTTGAAACCATAAGAAAAAATTGATAATGTTTTCGTCATAATATTTTTGCAATAGAAAACTTGCCTGTCAGTGACGCTTTCGGATGTCGTTTGTGTTTGCGATTGCGATTGCGATGAACGGAATTTGTAGGGATTACTTTTTTGACCAGACATGGCGTTTTTTTTTGGTACTCTGTACACAGGTTTCTGTTTTTGATAACTTTTTTTTTAGAACGTGTCGAAATCTCGGAAAGGACGACGTACTTTGCACTTGCGAATCCACTTCAATCCACTTGAATTTTCACAAATATTCAAAGTTGAATGGAAGTTGAACGAATTCGCAAGAACCGACTGGACCCGACGAATGCCGATCGTGAACGAAGTTTTATGATTGGCTCTCATTGGAGCTAATGAAAAAATTCAGCGCGGAATGCTTCCGACATTTTGCCTTTTTTCCCGTTTCATTCAAATTTTAGGTATTACCTCCATAAATCAAATTTTGAACAGGATATTTTGGAAAAAAATCACATGAAAACTTCAAAATGTCCTTAGCACTCCTGTAAAATTGTAACTCGTATTACTGTACCATTTTTTTGTAATAAATTACTAAACTTTACAAAAAATTATATTGAGTCTTATGAATAGAAACAGTTTTTTCAAGTTTTTAAAAAAACCGTGAGCAGGATATGTCTGAAAATTTGCGTCTTTATTCTGAAACAATTACTTTGATAGGGAAGTCAAAGAAGATGAAGTTTTATCGTCCCTTTTTGGTAAAAATCGAAAAAAAACAGTGAATTTTACACTTTCATTTTAGCAACAAACTTGGCAACAGTGTACACACATATACAATTATATTATGGTATGCGGTGTTCTCCTTCTAACAACACTTATAGAGAGAGCACATGCGATGTTGCCACGCAAGAAAGTTACACGATACCTTGAAATTGGGCAGAACAATATTTTCTTGCACCTTAATTCACTCATGGAGGTTACGATTTTTAATGTTTGTTTAAATACTAAAAACACATTGTTTAGGAGAAAGTTTTACAAGTTTCTTAAATATTTTTTATTTACTTGAATCGCTTGAATCCCAATTTCGGAAATATCTGATTCCCAGCTATAATTTGAAAAATATTCGAGTTTGTAATTCAATGGTTTAAGATTATCAAGAATAAAATGTTTTTTGTGAATTTTAATATTTCAATCATTTTATTTTGATATTTAAATTTTGATATTAACCTTTGATATTACCATTTTGAAAATGAACATATTATATTTCTGTGGTATCCCGGCATAACCGAATAAGTTCACTTTGCCATAAGGCTCATTTCGCATAATATTCTGAATAAATTTTGAGCCTTATAGCAAAGTGGACTTATTCGGTTATGCCGGGACACCACAGAATAATTCATATTACGATATATAATGATTCATGTTTAAATTTTTTAAAATTATTTTCTGCGTTTGTACAGTGAAGTACGTTTGCTAATATTTTTTTTCATCTTGTGAAATTCAAGACGAAACATTGAAATTTTGAAACTGTGAAAGTTTATCACTTACTAGAACAATTATGAAAGTCGCCACAGATAGAATTTTTATTTTGTTTGAGATTCGCCTATGGTCTAATTTGTTAACTATAATTATACAATGTATGATCGAACATTTCACAAATTCAATAGTAAATGTGCTAAATATCACATTTAATTATAATAAATAATGATATTTTTAAATGACATCAAGACATGTCTTCAGAAACATCTAAATTTTTCACAAATTTTTAAACAATCTGGTTTAGAGTGCAATATTAAAAAAATTATAAGCCTGTAATATTTTTTATTTATCCATTTTATTCACAGTATTATAGTCTGAATTTTACAATCACATTTATGAGACTATCATAACTCAATAACACTCACTTTACACATATAAATACCGCTCATGAATTTCAATAAATATTCATCATCCCCATTCCACCATGAAAAAACAAACTTTTCCATACATAGTCTCAGAATCTAATTTTTCGAATTAAAAATAGCTCACTTGAAATACACAAAAATCATATTCCAAATGAGATTCCCAAAACTACACATCAATATTTTTTTTCTTAAACTTCGATGATTACTCTGCTAATTTGAGAAGAATTCAATGATCATAAACAAGTGTAAGATAATTTTGTGATTATTTAATTTGGAATTTCAATATAACATGATTATTTCTAATATAATGTACTGTATTTAAAAAATAATTTAAATCAGAGTTATATACCATTATAATAAATATCCATTATTCCCATTTCACCATAAAAAAAACTTTTTCATACATAGTCTCAGAATCTAATTTTTTGAATTAAAAATAGCTCACTTGAAATACATAAAAATCATATTCCAAATGAGATTCCAAAAACTATACAACAATATTTTTTTTTCCTAAATTTTAACTATTACTCTGGTACTTTGAAAAGAATTTAACAATCATAAATAAGTGTAAGATAATTTTGTAATTATTTAATTTGGAATCCCAACATAACATTATCATTTCTAATATAATGCTCCGACAGTATTTACAAAATAATTGGAATCAGGAATTTATTTACAAATTCTTATGTAGCTGATTGCTTAAGTTTTTTGTACTCGTTGTTATCCATGAGTTTTTTGCCACACATAGCGCATATAGCTTTTTTGTATGCGCAAGATTGACAATAATGCGAGCCGACCTGGTGAACTTTTTGCCTGCATATTCTACAAATGTCGAATTTCGCAGTGTAGGGACTGAAACGTGCTTTTCCAGCAGACAAAGCTTTGTTTTCGCCAACTTTTCGTCCGCCGCTTTCTACTGTGTTCCTGGCTCCAGATTTCCATGGATCTGGAGTTATGACGCGACCCAATTTTTTCTGGCATTTATCGCAAACCATTTTGTAATTTCTGAAAAGAAATCGGTTGAAATTGTTTTATTTTATTGTACATAAAATTGTTCGTTACATTTTATTATTTAATTACATATTTATTATTTAATACAAATATATAAAATATATAATTATAAATTAAATATTATTAATTATGTTATATATTATTCAATTAAATTGAAAAATTATTTTATTACATAGTCTCATGAAAGTGGCAATGTCGATTTGCATTAAGTAAAATTAAAAATTTACAAGAATAAACAAACGCATTTATTGACCTATTTATATATTTAAAATTAAACATGGAATGTTGAGATTAATTTTTCTTCAAACTATAATAATTTATGTGTAGAATATTTCGAAAGCAGTTTTTGCATTTTTTTTCTTGAGAAAAATTAGGCTGAAAAAATCAATTATAGGAGAAAAATGTTTGTCTCAGTTTCAGAAAAATGATTTTGGTTCTTATTTCCGGAAAAACTATAATTCACTTGTTTTCAGGAACATGCTTGCAACAGTGATTTGATGATAGTTTTAAATTTACAAAAAAAACATTTTCAATCGTCGGAAAACATAACCTCTTTGTTTAGTTTGATGCAAAGATGCGTACAAACCTTAATCAAAATTCCAGTTATGTGTTACGGCAAAAAAAGTAAACTGTCGAGCACGAAGTTTTTGACTGATTCCGTTATAATTGATCAATCAATGGAGTAAGATGATGTCAACAGTCAACAATCACAGTTTATTGTTATTTTCCAAGAACAGCTGATCAGCTGGTCGATACAGTTCGATATGTTTTGCAGGGGCGTACGCAGGGGGGGTTTTGGGGGTTGAAACCCCCCAACCCCTCCCGAAATTTGGAAAAATTGTGAATTTTTATAAGGACTCTAAAAAGTCGTTCACAGAAGTGAAAATTGAATTCAACAAACCACCGTCCCCCGAAAATTTTGTCTGCGTACGCACCTGATATTTTGCGATAGTCGATACTTCGATACTTAACAGTATTTTTCAATAGATAGATTTCAAATTCAAAATCTCGTCTGCTACGAAAACTTGTTAAATACCGAAATTCAAAAAATCTATTGCGATAAAGCTTCTGATTTTTCGGAAAATTCTTTCCGTGGATTAAAAAAAAATGGATATCAAATTGAGGAGTTTATAAGGCTTTATACGCTCGCCCCAGATAGCACCGTGTCACAGGCAATTTAATTGTACAGGGTGCGCCACCAAAATCCGGACAAAAAACCATTCAATATTCCCGCGATAATATGCTTCAGAAAGATATCGCTTTCGGTGTCTGAATACC
>JAPYZL010038995.1:0-14039 GCA_030522825.1 Platygaster orseoliae
GCGCGATTACGTGCGGCCAGAGGCACAAGGAATCATGCGTGCGCTTAAAACTCACGTGCGCTTGCATATTGGATGCGTATTAGCCCTCACGCGTGAGCCTGCACATCGTGAGCCATTCGTGCGACGCACGGTTGCTATCTGGGGCATTTATTGTTCATTCCAAGATTAAAATTTGTCACTTACACTTGCATGTTTTCGTCTTCTTTTTGTAATATTTTCATCTCCCTTTTTTTTATGTACATAAATGTATATCGCAAGCAAACCAGTTAGTACGCCCGTGCTAGTCGTTGCTAGGTGGCAACACAACATTTTTTCTACAATTATTTGGATAAAATAAAAATGCTAATTCTAAACAATAATAAACTAATAATGAAATAAACAACTATATATTTAGTTCAATTTACTAATTAGAAAATTATAGTTTTCTTCTTTTCCATAATGCAAGTTTAAAAAAACTAGTAACTTTAAAAGGATTTTCGAAAAATTTTATAATTTTCAAAACCCTCCAAGTTGTTAAAAACTTACAACATTTTCGTGACTGGAATTTAAAATTTTCAGAAACGCAAAAACTGCTGTGTTGCACATTTCTTAAAATTCTATCATCTTGCTTATTTCTAAAAGTTTCTATTGAAATAATTACGATAACACGTAATGCAATAACACATAAGATGTTTATTGCGTATATTATTCAATCTCTGTACAAAAAACTGTAAAGTAAGCTTAAAATGGATGCATCAACCAGCTTGTCGTCGAATGGATTCTCATATACACTAAATGAAAAATTTACACAACTTTATCAATTAGCGGTATCTAGCGACAATGAAAATATGAGCAACATTTAATTTTGGCACCAGTTTCATAATCTATTGCGCGATATGAAATATGAAAATAGCATATGAAATGGGAATGAGTGAATGTTGATTTTCGTGGTTGCTCAGGAACTGCAAGCCAGGCAGCTGTCGGGATTGTCTCGCCTGCACACGTAAGCTTCCTCCGACTCGTTTTCTCTTTTCTCCGCATAACTATCCCCGTTCTGCTCCTCATTGGCATCTTCTTTCTCCAGCACCTTCTTTTTCAGCTGGCTCTTGTCCACGGTGAACTGCAACGCGTTCACCGCTGGCTTTGTCCTCAGGTAATACATCCCAGTCTTCAGCCCCTAAAAGTTGCAAAGTTTTTTTTTCCGTGGTTTAATACAATTGAAATTTTCATCTAAAATCAAGCACAAAATGTACTCTGGCACCAATTCTTCTATTACCAATTTCCATCCTTAGAAGTGCATTGACGTGATTTTGTCTGCCGACGCTTCCGACGTGTGAATGTTCAAGGACATGGACTGGTCGATGAAAGGACCACGATCCGCTGCCATTTGCGCGATCGTCTTTTGGGAAATCTCCCACACTGTCTTATACAGTTCTTTCAGGTCCTTTGGAATGCCCTCGATCGTCTGTGCAAATTAAAATAAAATCGTATATTATTAAGAATAATTTCTAATATGTTTTTGAAGTGAAACTTTTTAACCGGCGCCTGTGGGGGGGGGGGGGGGTGAAAAGCGTTATGTGATGTGATCGGGTAGACCTTTATCGAGGTTCCAGTGTAAAGTTGGACATATATCGAGGTTCCAGTATAAAGTTTTTTTAAACGTGTCATTCAATCTTAAATAAGTTTCACACTCGGTGAATTTTTTAAAAAGTTTCACTTCTCGCACGAGGTCTTAAGCTTGGTAGTTTTTTTATAAAGCGGTAGTGGATTTGATAAAATAATCGAGTAGTAATAACCTGGATAGATCCGTTTCTAGCCGATAATTTCGTTCTTCATGTCGTCGTTCCACAAATTCCTTTCGGTCAAATCTTTCATCGGGTAGGAATTGAAGACTTGGAATTTGCCGGAGAGAACGCGCCTGAGGTAAATGTTACTCGTGTAAGGCTCGAACGATTCATTGTTGCCGAGAATTTAGCGGTCGAGGCGGTGGGCATCGGTGCCATCAGCAACGGATTTCGAACACCGTGTTTTGCTATTTTCGCTTTCAGCGCGGACCAGTCCCACAGATTCGTCGGTGTGACATTCCACATGTCGTATTGTAAAATCTGCGATTCAAATGGAATTCATGTAAAGATATACATCTTCACAACCCGTCAGAGATAATTTGCTTGAAATTCTCTGTGAAATTCAATGCTTGAAGAAAATGCATTGAACATGTCAGTAATTTTCAACGACTTTTTAATTCCCCCCAAAGATTTATAGAATAATGAAATTTGTGAAAATCTGAAAAGTTTGAAAATTTTTCGACTTGTCGGAATTTCAAATTCGATTTTTTTCAATTAAACTTTTTTTATAAATTTGATATTATATCCAGTTTTCTGCAATTCTAAATTATTACACAGTTTCGATTTTGAATCACAATGCAAATTTTAAATTCAGAATAAAAACTTGCAAGATTTTTGAAACGATAACATTTTCAATCAAACAAAAAACTTTTCGAGTATTTGGATTTTAAAGCTTTCTAATTTCGTTTTTCGAATTTTTCATGAATTTTCGATTTTTTTTTTTTTTTTTTTTTTTATTGGCGCAATTTGCAATCAACTGTTAGCTTTGATTTTTTAAATTTTTAGTTGAAAATATCAAAATAAAAACTTGGCAAGTTATAATAAAAATTTTAGAATAAATCGAATTGTGAGAAATTTCAAGCTCGAGAAACGAGGACGTTACGAATTTTTGACATGTTGAAGAACTGTAAAAATTATTATACTTGGGAAATTCTCATACTTTTTTATTTTTCAAAACTGGAATTTTGAAAAAATATAAAAAATCCTGGTGAAAATGTTTTCCAACTCGTGAAATTTTCAACTTTTTAATCATCTTCAATTCCAAATTGAAAACACATTTAAAAAGTCAGTGATTCTGAACGATTGAAATGATTACCGTAACTTTGAAATTGCATCTTTTTGATTTTTTTCAGCTGAAAAATTGTACAAGATGAGAAATATTTTCATCCTTACTCCTTTGCTAACAGGGCAGCCTTGGTACGTTTCGTAAGGACCGTTTTCAGCGGCGTTCTCGCAACTGGCTTCCAATGCCCCGCAATAAAGAGTCTCGAAAATGTGAATGTTGAGCTTGCGAGCCTCTTGGCTCTCAAAAGGATAACGCAAAAGAAAGAAAGCATCAGCGAGACCTTGGATCCCAATACCTGTATACAAATCATCACAAATTCTTGTAAACGTGGGAAAAACAAAACGAAAAATTAAGCCATCTTGGTAAATTTGTCAAGTAAAGTAAAGTAAATCGAGTATTACAATCGCCAATGGGCCTGTGCCTTTTGTTGGACCTTTCGGCTTGCGGGATGGGATAGTAATTGATGTCGATGACACGATCCAAATTGCGAGCGACGATTTTCGTGAGCTCCTTGAGTTTCGCGAAATGGTAGGTTTTGTCAAGCGGGTTGACGAACATGTTGACGGCGAAGGAGGCCAAATTGCAAACGGCGACCTCGTCCGGGCTCGAGCACTCGACCATTTCCGTGCAGAGATTGCTGCACTTGATAGTGCCCAGATTTTGTTGATTCGATTTCCTGTTGCATTCGATTTCCTTGTGAAGCATGTAGGCGTTCCAGTCTCGACCTGCGACTTCAATATAGCGCTCCAAAGCTCGCGGGCCTTAATTTGCTTCCGGTATTTGCCCTCTTTCTCGTACCTGCAGCAGGCACAATCGATCCAAGTCGACGCCTTTTTAGAAGAGCGACGTTTAAGGTTTCATTTAATTTAATATTATTACCGCGTACAAAGAGCTTCAAATTCTTCGCCCCAAACGTCCGGCAATCCGGGGCATTCGTATGGGCACATCAACTGAAACTCTTTTCGACTCGCTCCATGAACAAATCCGGTATCCATAGCGCGTAGAACGTATCTCGTGGCCTGTGCTCCTCTTTTCCTGCACCACAGTGATGACACGATAATAAGTGTCTTGTTACAAATTGATCATTATAATTAACAACAAACAAGCAAAAGTGAATGGTGAAGAATTGGCGAACCATGATTTTTTCGTAGATCGAGCAACTGGAAAACGTCGGCGTGCCAGGGTTCGAGGTACATGGCCCAAGCGCCGGGGCGATTTCCGCCCTGGTCCGCGTAGCGAGCCACATTGTTGTAGACTCGGATCGTGGGTACCAAACCGCTCGAGGTGCCGCGTTTACCCACAATATCGGAGCCCTTGGCGCGAATGCAGTGGACCCCCGATTTGCTGATCAACGCGCACCGCGTCAGGGTCCGGCAAATTCCCTCCACACTGTCGTCCGCCATCGTCAACAGGAAGCAACTGCAATAATCAAGACAATAATCAAGACCTGTAGGCATTGAAATTCAATTCCAACAACTTCATTGCTCAACATTTTTACGTTACGTATATGATATCAATGGAAATCTTTACTGATAAATATCGATAAATAGTGTATAGATAATTAATTCACGTTTGTTATTTCATAGTTATAATACAATTCGTATCGACAGTAACGTTAATTCATGATGATACTTTTCATCGCTATTAATCATTTGATATAACGTTTGAAGCATATTATTCATCATTACACCATGTCCCCTTTTTTTCAACGTATGATGTAGTATTTTTTCGTAATAGTAATTTTCAACGACATCAAGTTTTTACGAAAATTTTTCATAACGTTACGGTGTCAAAATTACCATGTTCCTTAATGAATATCAAACATAATAATTATTATTTATCAATTATCGAAATAACTATTATTCAATATTTCAAAATATATAAATTGTCTATTATTCAAAATACTTTTTTGTATTTTTATCTATTTTCGTTTAAATTTCTAGAATTTCTAACTCCAGATTTTTAAAGTTTCTTGGATTCTCGTCATTTTCATAAACTCTAGTTTTGTTGAAATAATAAATGTGTTGAGACAATTTTTTGAATTCTAGAGTTATCATTTCAATGAATTTCCAGTATTTCGAAAATTCTCTCGGAAAATTACATCTACGTAGAATTTGAATATTTTATGGATTTTTTAATTATATATATATTTTTTTTCATATCTTTGTACTTCGTATTTAAGGTGCTCATCAGATTTTGTAGCGTTTTACAGTATTCCAATAGATTTTGAGTATTTCTATGGGTTTTCATACACGTTTTTTTGAAATTTATTTGTCTCGCATTCCAAGCGTTATTACAATATAATTATGTACTATTATCCTATGTAGATTATAGCTGATCTCGAGTAAAATTTTCCAGAAAAGTCGTTTCATAGAATCCTTGGTATTTTTTCAATTTATCTATAATTTGAAATAGACTTTTGCGTATTTTTATAAATGTCTGTCTAAATTTGTAGAATTTGGAGATCCAAATTTCAAAGTTTCGTGAATTTTCGAAATTTTCATAAAATCTAGTTATACTTAAAATAATAACTGGATCGAAACAATTTCTCAAAATTTTTTTCTACATTATCCTAGCCAAATATTTATCATTTTCCCTGTTGTTTAGTTCGCTAAGCAACAAATTTCAATTACTTTGTAAATTAAATTTGTTATATAACTACCATGCGTCTAAACACATTATGCGGCAATAATCTGCTACTATGAAAAATACATGCTTTTTATAGTTTTTTGAGTTGCTGGAAAAGTAATTGACATCGATTTTGTAAAATTTATTTATTTAAACAATTTATTCCAAAGAAATATTGCACAAATTTTTTTTCGCAAGATATATATGTCATTCTCATGGTTTTTTAGGTTGCCCAGTAAGAATTTATTATCGTTTTTGTAAAATTCGTTTATTTAAACAATTTATAGTTGTACAAATTATCGCAAAACTTTTCTTCTACAATATATGTATATCCTTTTCATGGCTTTTTAGGTTGTCGAGTAAGAATTAAATATCGTTTTTGTAAAATTCGTTTACTTCAACAATTTAGTTAAACAAATTATTGCAAAATTTTTCTTTTTAAACATTCATAACCTTTTCATGGTTTTTTAGGTTGCCGAGTAAGAATTTAATATCGTTTTTGTGAAATTCGTTTATTTGAACAATTTAGTTGAACCAATTTTGTAGAAACTTGTTTAAATAAATTTTTGAAATAAACTAATTTTACAAAAATTATGTCAAATACTTACTTGGCAATCTAAAAAGTCATATAAAGAATATGCATATTGTAGAAGAAAAATTTTGCAATATACGCAGTATCAAAAATTTTTTTCTAATACATGGTAAAATTTGAAACAATACATAATTGTGTGTACTTTACTTTTCACGATTACATCCAATGTTTCAAAAATAATTATAGTATTTTTAGTCTCAAGTTCGATAGAATATTCAAAATTCATAAACATATTTCTGTCATGATTACATGATTTCTCGATCCTCCAGAGCCAAAAAAATAAGTAAAAAACTCATGTTTAGTTCCTTGTTTTCAAAACTACGTGTCTATGTAAGAGGTATGATAGAGATGAAAAGAATTAACGTCCTGATTTAACATATTATTATAAATAAAAGTTTTATAAATATAAATAAATGCGAAACATAAAATGAGCTGTTATTGGAATATGTAACTTACAAAGTTTCGAACATTACTTAACTATATTTATGGACGAAGAATGGATAAAATTAATAATCTCTTAAAATTATAATTAAATATACTTTTAATATAAATATACTTGAACATGACATTTAATGACTGAGACTTATCTACTTTTGTATTCACCCAGAGCAACGTTTGGACGATGTTATTCCAAAAAAACGATTCTTTTTTCTTTCAATTTTTCTTTATTCTTTTCATGTTAGGAAATTTTATCGTTCTATAGAACGAAAAAAAATTCAAATCCGTCAAAAAAAACCTCCCGTAAAGAGCTAGGTTTAATTTTAAAAATCTAAACTCTATTCGTTTCAGATAACTCTAAATATATAAACAATTTTGAACTATCCGTTATTGATATTTTGATAGTGAAATTATGTAGAATGTGACAGAGTAAAGATGCAAAATAATAATTGTGAAATCAGAAACATGCCTTATTTAACTTGCAAATCAAAGTTGTTGTGTAAAAACATTTGCACACAATTGAACTTGAACATTATTTATTAATTTTTATAGTTCAAATTGTTCGTGGAAGATTGATATTGATTTTGTAAATCAACAGCTGAAATCGAATAATATTTTTAAGTCTATTTGAATAGGAAATTTATAAAAGTTCCTTTTTTGAGTAATTCTGGTAATAAAAACTATAATTATCAATATCTCAAAAATAATTCAGAGGCCTGTCAAAATATTTTAAGAGTATATTCGACGCTTTTACTTATATCGCTTATATTCATTTTTAGTTAAAATTCGTTCTGTCAAGTTGTGTCCAAACAGTGCATTTTTTGCTGGTACAGCAAACTCTTATTATTTTACGCGTGCAATGTGAATATATAAGAAAAATTCTGTATTCGAAGCCAGTAATTTATAAATGAATAAATAAATCACTCTATGAAAATATACTTTTGATTAAAAATTTTCGTTCCATTTGACAATTTTCGAAATAATTTCTATTTTATTGTAAATCATCTTTCTAAATATATGACTTTTCTTGGACAATCTCGAATATTACAGTTTTTGATCAAAATTTTTCTTGCTAAAGTTTTTTCAAAATTTGCTCAAAATTTTTCACGGACCAAACTTTACCCAAATTTTCTTCCGATTTTTCCGAGTCGAAAAGTCCTTTGCCACTTTTTAAAAAACTCAAAATCTAAAAAGATATTCTAGTTTGAAATCTGAGAAATTTGATTGGTCGAAACTTGTAACTTGAATATCTTTTTTGATTGTGCGTTTTGCGAAAAGTGGCAAAGGACTTTTAGATTTAGAAAAATATGAAAAAAATTTGAGTAAATTTTGGTACGTTTTTTTTATCCCTACTTCTCGTAAGAGCGCGTTTATTGTTTAAATTTCAAAGTTGAATAACTTTTTTATTTTTGAGTTTTGTAAAAAGTGGCTAAGGACTTTTCGACTTGAAATTCAAAAAGAAGTATTAGATTTCTTTTTGGTACGGGGATTTTGGTACACCCTGTATAAGGTTCACAGTTAATTATTAGGGAAGGATATTATTCGAATCTACATATATTAACATAGATTCAGTTAAAGGCAATACTTGAATTTCAAGTGATGCCTTGATTTTATTGCATCTTAAATTACGATTCAATTTTAAGAGTGCAGCAATTTAACCAAAGGTTGACAATATTTTCTAAAAATTCGTGTAACTTGTAGAACCTTAGGAAATGTTGTGATTATTGTAGTATATATTTACTAGAAATCGATTAACTTACGATACAACAAACTTTTTTACATGGTAAAAAAAATATGTTTCATCCTGTCCGACTTGGTTAATTTATTCGCGTTACAAAATTTTGTTTTCTGCATTAATTAATATAAAAATAAATTAATCTCTGAGAAATGATGTAAAACAATTTGTCTAAATACATTAGAAAATAAATATTGAAAATTTATATTTATTCGTGTTAATATTGATATGGATATTATTATTATTATTATTATTATTATTTATTAATTATGACAATCATTTCCAAATTTTTAAAATGATTCAATCATTTAAAATCATATTGATTTTTAGTTATATTGATTTGAATGTGAATTTCGTTCTAATAATAATGAATTATTATAAAAATTATAAACGAAATCTTGATACTGCTTGAAATTATTATTTTTAAAACTTAATTTATTAAATCTCATCTGCGGATTTGTTTTCGGTGTAACTCTTTCATGTTTGATAAAATTTGGAGTTATTCAAATTTTCATAAAAATTTCATAGTTTTCTATGACAGCAACTTTGCTAAAGTACTTGAAAAATCCTTGGTTTTTAAGTACGTAAGGTCCCAGAATTCATTTGGTCTATGTATAATAGAAAAAGTCAATAATTTGGTCCAAATTTAAACTACGGTAATTGGTCATGCACGTATGCAAAAATCAGGTCTATAATTAATAAAAAAACTATTTCTGTAGATTT
Organism: Platygaster orseoliae; assembly: GCA_030522825.1. Classification (NCBI taxonomy): domain Eukaryota; kingdom Metazoa; phylum Arthropoda; class Insecta; order Hymenoptera; family Platygastridae; genus Platygaster; species Platygaster orseoliae. The sequence continues at coordinate 9,006 of JAPYZL010038995.1, forward strand.
TACTCGATTTTCAGTCATTTACTGTTACGAAAAACCGACAGATTTATGACTCAGAACTTTATGGATATTCTGAACTAATTTCCAATTACTATAATTATTGTAATATTTTTATCAAATTTGAAGAGTAGTTTCAAAAATCTTTCAATAACTTGATCAACAGTTTATTTTATAGAGGATTTTTTATTTTTAAATATATGTACCTCTTGATACTTGGAAACGAAAATAGGAAAAAAGCTAGAATACATCCTGATGCATAATAATTTTTTTCAAAATTTGGTATAATGGAATTATACAGGGATTGAAAATTTTACAGTTTAACTGCATTGCATAAATATTGCATTATTCTAATTTGAAAGATGAGAAAATTTGAATCATGCTCTCGTTTTTTCAATTCCTTTATTTTATATTGCATATCATCAAGACTTATGATATCATGGAAAAATTTTTTCTCATGATTGAATTGAATTTGAATTTTTTCGCATTGAAAATTTTGGCATTTTTTGGAATTATTCTCTTCTATTCCAATAAAATTTCTGTCAAGAACGATTCATCAGAAAAATTCTGAATGAGTCTAAACATTATAAAAACTTGTTATAATTGTAATATAGTTTATCTTCAACTGTTACACAGCATTTAAATCAGAAATTTATCATTGATGAGGGGCGTAGGCTGAGGAAATTTTTGGGAGGAGTTTATTTAGAAAATGTATTTTCATTAGGATTTGAATATTAAAAAAATTGGTTTGGAATTACAATTTTGGAAATTCTTTTGTATTTATAATACTTGGATTTTTTTGGTATTGATACAACTTGGAAAATTTTCTGATTTTATTACAGATTTTTATATTTCGATGCTCTAACAAGTCAGCTGATATATAAGAATTCAAAGAGTTTCAGTATTTTCACAGATTTTCGAGAAAATAATATTTTCATTTCAAGTATTTTATAGATTTCTGAAATTCCATCTAATGTAATTTCCAGTGTTTCAAGTATTTTTTAAAATCATTTATACAATTTTCATTGCTTTCTGGTATTTTTATGGATTTCGATGTAGATTTTTAGTTTTTTCGTGAATTTTGATTTTCCTTTATTATATTCAGTGGGTTGAAACAGAACAAACTTTCAAAGCCAAGATTTATGGTTAAGTGATATTATTATAAATAATGCTGTGGAATTTGATTTTTTTTTTTTTATTAAGTTTTGAATTCAATGAGAAATACATTGTATAATTTTGCAATATTAAAAGCTTTGTGTATTAGGTAATTTAAAATCAGATAAATATGATTTCATTCAAATGAATAATCGTAAATTGGATTTTAAAAATTTAGTGAATTATTATAGAAAAATATGAGTTAATAATTTCTGAAAATTCGTCAGAAAATATGAAAATTTGGAAATACGTCATTTAGAATTTTTATTTTTTAGGTCTAGGATACGAAAATTTTAAATATCAAATCGAAAAAATGTATAAATCTAGATTCACTTTTCTGGAAGTAGAAACACAAATTGTTCAAAAAAAATTGAATGTTAAAATTGCCAAATTCAGATTAAAATTTATTTTCACTTTCTCGTTTATTTTCTCTCGTTCCAAAAAGTAGAAAGTTCGCAAGGAAAAAACACGAATAGTATTCTTCAAAATTTTAGATAATAATTTCCCATACATTTATGAATTAGGAAATAAGAGAGAAAAAAGTTTCTACAATTTTATGATAATCTTATCGATACTGTTTTTGAAGCGAAATTTTTCTCAAAAGCAAATTCTGAGTATCAAAATAAATTCTGCAAATGTTACTTGTTATTCAATTCATTTATCAATAAATATTTTATAGACTCACACTGCACACGTTCAAGATTTAGAAAAAGGAGAGAAATTCTCTTAAACTATAATAAATTTTTTTATTTTTTTATTTTTATTGTTAATTTTTTTCACGTGAGTACTTTTGGGAGTCAACTGATGTTCTGTTCGAAAATTTTTATAAATAGTTTTTCGATTCATAACTTTTCCCAATATTTTTGAGCTGTAATAAGAAAATATTTAAAATCTCAACTGTAATATACGTTTTGTTGTGCAACTTGCAGCAAGAAAAATTTTCTACAGCAATATTTGGTCTTTGTTCTATGTCTAATTAAAGTGAAAACCCATTACCGAAAGACTGCTCATTTTCCACGATTTCTCAATCTAACAAGTTCATCGAGCGTACAATAATTTCGCTTACGATAAAAACGACAAAGCTCAGGCCCTTTCTTCGAGACCATCAAACTGTTATTTTCACCGCCAGTTTTTCTACTCGCAACATCTTATCTACCAATGCTCGCACGAGAACGCTGAAAATCGCGTGCCTACTCAACAAGCTATTTTCGTGTGTCAAGATTCTGATTTCTCTTATTTTACAAGCAATCTTAGTTTAACAAGAAACACATTTTTATCATAAACTGCACAGACGTGAACTTTTTTTTTTAATTTTAGCATATACGAAAATGCTGAAAATCCAAGAAAACTTATTTGGAACAATGAATTCTAGACATGGAGATGAAAATTCACCGAAATCGAAGGAGATTTTTCGAATCATACGCACTCTGAAAAATACTAGAAATGAAAGAATTCGCTTGAAGAATTTGTGTGCCAAGATTCTGTTTTCACTTATTCTACAAACAATTTTAGTTTAACCAAAAAACAAATTTTTATCATGAATTAGCTGGAATTCCTTATGACATAATGTTGAAAAGAAAAATTTGGAATTTACACTTATTTCAAGTGTACACTTTCATGCATGCACAAATATGGATTTTTTTATTTAAACAATTGTAATATCAAAGAAAATGCTTCGATTGCAAAAAACTTTCAACTTTGGAGCAATGAATTTTAGAGATAGTGATAAAAATTCATTGAAACTGAAGGATATTTTTCGAATCATGCCAACCCTGAAAAATACTGGAAATGAAAGAATTCTATTGAAGAATAACTGTTTTTCTATGAACATGTGAAAAAATACCAACAAGCTATTTTTTTGTGCCAAGAAATTTTTATGAAGGAATTTTTCGTGTGACAGGAAATTTTATGAAGGTATGGATGAATGTTTTCAAGTTGTCAAGAAAAAATTCTTAACTTATTTTAAAAACATTGATTTTTTAACTAAAAAATCCAAAAACAATAAGAACATACCGTTCTAAAATGGTCATGAAATTTTCATTAAAAAAATTTTTTTGAAGAAAAAAAAATTTTTTTTTGAAAAAAAGGGGACTTACTCTAAAAACAGTGATTTTTAAATAAAAATTTTATAAAATCTCAAGAATTCCCAATTTCGTTGATTGCAACATGGAATTTCTAGAAAAAATAACAACAATAGTATTTTCATATTTATACTCATAACTAATATCGTTGTAAGTGTTGATAAGTTTATCACTTTTCACAATTCACGATGCAATGTATTTACATCGAATTCAGGTATTATGCTGATTTATGGAGATTTTTGAAAATCTTTTAACCCGACAAAAAACAGAAAACAATTTATTCAAAAAAATATATTTAAAAAATAACTGACTTTATCGGACACTTGAAATAAGATAATTTAATGTACCTATTTCACGATTCAGTGAATTTTCATTCAAGTAACATAAAACAGTTTATAAATTTTTTTAATTAAATAATAAATTATATAATTAAATTTAATAATGAAAGAATTCGATGCTCTAGTATTAAAAATTCATACAGTCATTAGTATTTTATTTGACTACGTAGAATTCTGTAACTTTTATACAGGTTTTCAAAACTTTTAAATTCTTCTTTTTTGCATGATTTCAGTATTTATACAGATTCAAGAACTTTTTACTGTATTAATACATTTTTATAAGAATTCCTAGAACTATAATACTCTGGAATTCAAAATTCCATCAATTTTTAAGGGAATCATATTAAAGCAATAACAATTATTCATAATATTATGTTTCCAAGACTCTTCTCTAATTTTTTCCATATTTACGAAACTATGAAGGAATTTTTAAAATTTTTACAGATTTACGGTATTTTAATGATTGTCGTACACAATTCTTGAATTAAATGTTTTAATGATATTTCATAGGCCAGCTATTTGAAACGTACGTTAGGTGAACATGTTAAAAAATTTATAATTTAGAGACACCTACTTTAGTTTAACGCACTTTCCATAATTATATTGATGTATTGAAATGAACCTGAAAATTTATAAACTAGATATTTGAAACATGAATAAATCTATTGAATTAACCTAACCCAAGTGAAAATGTCACAATCTGACCAAAGTGCAAAAGACACTTTTTAGACATTTTTAGACACTATAGAGACAATTTTAGACACTCGGACATTTTAGATATTATTTAGACATTTATGATAATTTCAGACAATTTTAGGCACTCTCTAGATATTTCTAGACACTTTTGAGGGAATTTTAGACATTTTAGATACACTCTAAAAAGTTAATCTCGGCGTTTTAAGATGCAACAAAATTAAGGAGCGACTTGAAATTCAAAAAGTATCTTGAGTCCAGTCTATTTTCAAATGTATTTTTTAGCAAGCAAGTCTTAAATCGAGAGGATATGTCTTGAATCAAAAATGACTTACTTGAATTATGTTAAATCTTTTTAATTTAAGACTTGCCTGCTTGAAATTTAATCAGAACATGAGCTAAATTGATGATAATATTTGAATTTCAAAACGTGCCTTGATTTTGGTGTATCTTAAAGTAAGATTCAATTTTCACAGTTCACTATTTAGACATTTTTAGACTTTTGAGACACTATTTATACATTTTCAGACGATTCAGATATCTTTAGACACTACTTAGACATTCTTAGCCAATACTCAGACAATTTTAGACACTATATAGACAATATAACTTTAGACACTTTTTGATATATGTATTTAGACATTTTCGGACACTTTGACATGAATGAAACAAATCACTTAAGGGGGTCACCTCATGTAAATCGAAAAAAAAGGTGGTATTTTGGGAATTTTTTTCAATGACAAGGAATTATTATACATTGTTTATTCGAAAGG
>JAPYZL010039008.1:0-17641 GCA_030522825.1 Platygaster orseoliae
TTTTTCTGAGTAAAAAAGTCCTTTGCCACTTTTTACAAAACTCAAAATCAAAAAAGATATTCGAGTTTGAAATCTGAGAAATCTGATTGGTTGAAACTTCCAACTCGAATATCTTTTTTGATTTTGAGTTTTGTGAAAAGTGGCAAAAGACTTTTCAACTCAGAAAAATATGTAGAAAATTTGGATAAAGTTTGGGTCCGTGGTATTTATCCCTAATCTTCGAAAAAGCGCATTCATTATTTAAATTTCAAACTTAAACAACTTTTTGAATTTCGAGTTTCGTAAAAAGTGTTAATGGGAAAATCGTCTTAAAATTTTATAAGGAATCCATGGTTTTCGGTAGTTGCGGGTCTCCCGAAACACCCTGTATAGTCAAATATTTCCTATAAGAAAACTTGGAAAGATAAATTTTTATAAGTAGTGATTAAAAAAAAGGATTAAGTCTACGAAAATTCTATAAGAATGTATAACTTTGAAACTTAGAAATAAGGTTCTAAAAAATTAAGATTGAAATTCATAAAAAGACGAGAAATTTTTTCGAGTCATACAATTTCTGGAAAATACTGAAAGTTATTGAAAAAAAGACAAAAGTGATGACGAAAAAACAATGCATAAAAATACAGTTCTGAATAATAAAATAAGTAAAATTCAAATTAGGTTCAGAATTTTAATTTTTTCTATCTAAAAATAATTGTTATTCTAACTTGAAAGGAATTTTTCCTCAAACTTATTTATAATTACAATATATAGCCAAACGTTTCCGATAAGAAAACTTGGAAAAATTTTTTTTTTTTAAATAGTGATTTAAAAAAAAATAAATCTAGCAAATTTCTATAAGAATCTAAAAATTTCGAAACTTGAAAGTGAGGTTCTAAAAAATTTAGACAGAAATTCATAAAAATACTACAAAATCTTTCCAGTCATACAATTTGTGAAAAATACTAAAAGTTATTGAAAAATAGACAAAAGTGATGATAAAAAAGTAATGCATAAAAAAAGTACTTTATTATGAAATAAGGAAAATTCAAATGAGATTCGAAATTTTTAGTTTTTATATCTCAAAATAACAATTATTCTAACTTTAAAGAAATTTTATTTGAAACTAAATTATAATACAATATATAGTCAAACATTTTCTATAGGAAAACGTGGGAGAATAAATTTTTTTAAATAGTGATTTTTGAAAAAAGACTGAAATCTACGAAAATTCCGTTAGAGTATTAAAACTTTGAAACTTGGAAATAAGGTTCTAAAAAATTAAGACAGAAATTCATAAAAATACCACAAAGTCTTTCGAGTCATACAATTTGTAAAAAATACTGAAACTTATTGAAAAATAAAAAAAAACGATTTATAAAATAACTGTACTGAATTATAAAATGAGTGAAATTCAAATTACGTTCAGAATTCTTAGTTTTTTTTATCTCAAAATAGCAATTATTTTAACTTGCAAGGAATTTTTTCTGAAACTAAATTATAAAACAATATAATTATAGCCAAATATTTCTTATAGAAAATTTGGGGAAACATAATTTTCTAAATAATGATTTTTAAAAAAAAATTACATCTACGAAAATTCTATAAGAATCTAAAAACTTGGAGACTTGGTAATAATGTTCTAAAAAATTAAGACACAAATTTATAAAAATACCAGAAAATAGTTTGAGTCATACAATTTCTATAAAATAATAAAAGTGTATTATTTGTAAAAATTGCTTTTTTGAAAAGTCTGCACAAATAGCAATGTATAGAAATGCTAGAAAACGATAAAAAATTTTATACTGAAAAAATAAAAAAATTTGAAAGGAACATAAAAAACACTCAACATTAACGTGGACTTAATTATCCTCAAAATCTATGAAATTATCAAAACTCTATCGATATTTGCATTCTAGAGGATATAATTTGAAAAATTGATTTATAAAAATCTATGAAAATACTAGAAATCTAAAAAAATATTAGGAAATCCTTTTGATTTCCGTAAATACTGAAAAAATGCGAGAAGTACTTTAAAATCTTTTCATATCTACTTAAAAACTATATGAAAAAAATTTCCTGAACAATATTATTTCACGAAAAATAAACAAAAGTGATTATAATAAAAAAATTATGCATAAAAATGACAATACGAAATCAAAAAAGCGAATTCAATTTGAAATAGTTCTAATCTAGTTCAAAACTCAAGAAATTCAGAAAATTTTCAAAAAATTCTTGTGCTAATATTGATAAAATTTTATAGTATTTAGCATATTCCTAAAATTTCGAAAATATTTATAATTATTGTTAATCGTAGAAAATTATGATAATTTTGAAAATTCACACAAATCATGTGTAGTACCATCAAAATTTTTAAATTAAAAAAATGTGCTATCGTACAACGATGGCCATTTTTATTATAACATTTTCTTTTATTATTATTATTTATTTAATTCCATTTATTTTTTTATATTCATTGATTTTCATATTTCATTGAATTAAATTGATGTTTTAATTTTATTAAATTTTATATAATTTTCTTAAATTATTCTTATTTTATTATATCATTTTATTATTACAATTAATTATTTCCGGCAATTTCGCCAGAAATCTAGAATTTCAGGAAAATATTAATATATTCAGTAAAATTTTTAAAATTTACACTATCTGTTAAAACTGAAATTGATAAACTGATGCACTTTCTTGTGGATATTTTTTGTTCTTTATTCACCCAGAATTTTTCAGTTAAAAAGTGCTACTCACTATCCCCGCATTTTCTACTGACCCTTAGTAAGAAAATTAAGATTATTTTAATTAAAGTAGACTTAAAAATTTTTTAAATATGCAGGTCAATTTTTTCTCATTTATTTCCCATTTTTTCTCTAATTCAACAATTCCAGACAAAAACTCACAAAAATTTGCAAGAATTAAAAAAAAACTCCTTATTCCAATGTTTTGAAATTCAAAAAACCACTCCTACCTCAAGGAAACCTCGCATAAATAAAAATAAATCCCATTTTCCAGTTTCCAAACCAAATTAATTTAAAAATCGCAACTTTTCGGCCCGGCGGATCACTTAAATGGATTCGCAAAAGGGCACGCGTTTTTTTGTAATTCGCGTCGTTTGCCATTACGGTCCGTGGCCCAAGTCATTCGAGTACAAAGATTCCGAAGTTCTCGGAGAACAAAAGACCCTCGCTGAGGGCACAAGGCTCCGGTGGTATGTATAATGCGAATAATAAGAGGAACGGGCACAAAAGACTCAGACTCAAAAGCCCGCGAGCTAACGATCCTTGAAGCAATTTTCTTCGCTAAAATTGACAATTTTCAGACTCTGCTTCGATTCATTTGTGAAAAGACGCGAGACGTTTTTCATGGGTGGTCATTTCTGAGAATATACAGCAATGTGAAAACTTGAAATTTCACGTTCAATGTCATGTTCATTAAAACGCATTATTTTGGAGAGTTTTCAAAAAAAAAAATGTCCATTTCAAATGATTATATACTTGTACTTTCCTTGCAATTTATATTTTATATAGCATATGATTTTTAGAATAGCAAAAGTTTCTAAAATTCAAATTACTCAAAAATCCTCGAGAGGTGAATCGAATTACACGGCAGTGAAAGAAAAACAAACTTCGTGTACTTGACCGAACGCAATTAGGTTGCCATTGAGCCAAAGCGTACTTAAACTTTCTCTCGGTACTCTACGTAGTGCGAGAAGTGCATTTATATTTAATGCGGCACGTTTGTTTTCAAGCACCATAAAAATTCATTCCCCAGAGCTTCTGTGAAGTTATTATCGTATTTAGGTTATGTCGGTTCACAGCGCTAAAGATCCCTAAATTTGATACGAAAAAAAAGTTCTTTTTCGGGGTTGCAGTGTATGGAGTACGATTTGAAATATGGAAACATTAGAAATCATTGTTTATGAAAATGTATAATAATTTTTTACGGTTTACTTGAATGTCCTACTTGAATTATTTAGGAAGTTATGTTTAATTATACTATATTGTTGCTAAAATATAGGTTTATTGGGAGAATATATTTCAATATTATTAATTAACATTCCATATACAATCTTGAAAAGATAATATTACCGAAACATTGCAGCAATATTTTACGAGTCTCAGAAGTATTACAATTCAAAAATTTTTGAACTTACTCCTCAGTGGCACATGTCCATTCCTCAATGGCGACGCGATTCCTCTTTCGTTTTTCTTCTCATCTTCCCGTTTCTCCCGACCCTCTAATTGAGCAATTCGCCTCAGTGCATCCGCCAAAGTGGTGCGCAGACAAACGATCTCGTCCCTCTGAGCAAGGGACTGCCTTTCTAGATCGGCCACGCGACCCAACAGCGACCCCGTCTCACACTCCATCATTTCGTCTGCAATCCCATTAATTTACTTACGTCAGTATCTTTTCACAGAAGGAAAAAATCGTGACCGTCGTGCCTGAAAAGTTTTTATTCAACGCTGGGTTGAAAAAGCTAGTTTTCTACACGCTTGGGGGATGACAAATTGGGGTTTCCACACATTGTTGGGCGGAGTATTGGTAGTTTCTGGGGTAGTTTATGAAAGGTGGTTTTTGGGATTTTTGGAAAATTTATAGGTATTTTCCGAACAACCCTACTGAAAAAATCTGACAAGATTTTAGCTTGGAATTTTACTTGGATTTTTAACTGAATTTTAATTTAAGATTCTTCAAGAGAAGTTCAATTGGATATATACTTTTAAAATTTTTGTATTATTTTGTATTATTTTTTAGAATTCTTGTTTTTTTTATCTGTGGGGATTTTTTAAATTTCATCTGCCGGTATTCAAAATTTTATAGATTTTTTAGAAAAAACTATTGTCATGGATTTCTATTTATTTATTTTATTCTTATTCTATTCATAGTTTCAAGTATTTTTTAACTTTTGTATCATTTTTTATTATTATTTAGGATTATTAATTTTTGACCTATGAAGATTTTTTAAATTTCATCTTCCGGAATTAAAAATTTTATAGATTTTTCAGAAAAAACCTATTGTCATAAATTTCTAGTAGGTATTTTCCTGTTTTCCAGTACTTTCTAAATTTTGTGTCATTTTCTACTATTTTTCTGAATTCTGAATTTTTTAATCATGTTAATTTTTTTAATTTCATGTTCTGGAATTCAAAGTTTTATTGATTTTTCAGAAAAAACTATTGCATAGATTTCTAGTACCATAAAAATTTTCTTTATTTTTCCAGTATTTTTCGTAGTTTCAAGCATTTTTAAAATTTTGTGTCATTTTTAGTATTTCTTACAATTCTCAATTTTTCATGTATAGGAATTTTTTAAATTTCATCTTCTGGAATTCAAAATTTTATAGATTTTTGAGAAAAACTACTGTCATGGATTTTTTTGTTTTTTCAAATTTTCCTGTTTTTTCCGGTATTTTTCGTAGCTTCAAGTATTTTTATAATTTTGTAGCATTTTCTATTATTTTTTAGTATTCCTAATGTTTCATTCATGGGGATTTTTTTAATTTCGTTTTTAAAATTTCATTGGGGTTTCCCTAAAAGAAATCAAATTGGATTTCCAAGTAGAAATCTTGTTTTCCAATTATAAATTTACTTCGATTTTCAACTGGAATATTAATTAAATTTGAAAAAAAAAATCAAATCAAATTTCCAAGTGGGAATATTGTTGGATTTTCAACTGTAAATCTTGTTGGATTTCCAATTGGAAAACTGACCATTTCTTCAATTGAATGTCCAATTAGATTCCAACTAGAAATCCAATTGGTCCAATTGAATTGGATTTTTTCAGTAGGGTATGGATTTTTCTTGCAGTTTTTCTCGAGTTGCCAAAAATAATTACAAAAGGCAAATAGGTTTTTTTACTATTTTCTCCTGATATCCATCAAATATAAAAATTACATAAATAATAATGAAATTATTTATTTTTATTATTATTGTAATGCATTTTATTATTGATATTTTTAAAATTGATAAAAAAGAATGTATAGAAAATTAAAGTTGAAAATAAAGTAAATAAATTTAAAAAATACAAGAAATCGCTGAGGAGAATTTTAGATAAATAAGAAAATGACAAGAGTTGTTGCGAATAAATGTTCTCTATAGTCTAATGTCACAAAATTTTCTCCGTTATTTCAAAATAAAAAAAAAACAAAAACTGTCTTTTTTTGCATTTTATATTGTGATTTATCACGAGGGTGGGGGGGGGGCTTAAAAAACATTAGAAATTTGTGATATCATTCATGATATCAAATCATTTATAAATTTTAGGATTTTTGTTGAATAAGGAAAACATTCAAGAAATAGGGTAGTTTATAAATTCAAGAAAATCGTAGAATAATGTTTATGAGGTGTCATTAGTTTTTTTTTCACAATAGAGCGTTTGTATACGATCTTGTAAGGTTTTTGTGTACGCAAGGATTACGAGTTCCATGACCTGGCACAATTTTACTGACTCATGGTGTTCACTGTTCGGGAACTTGTTGGGATGTTGGGAAAGCAAATGCTAGTTCTGCAAAACACAGGAAGATAAAAGGGAAATTCTATTCGAGGGGATTTTTTTGTTTGACTTGAATAGGTAGGAGATTTTCCATCATTTATAAAATGTGGAAGACAATTCGATAGAAAGATTAACGGCATTTTTTCATTTTTTGATAATACATTTATTTAGAATTTTGAATCTATTACTGTTTGAATAATTATTGGAAATTTTATGAAAATGATAGTGTAGTTTAAATATTGTATAATTATGGCACTAAAAAGTAATGTTGTAAACTTCTCATGCAAATAATAAATTTATGTAACGTGTAATGGTATTATATAATTATTGATGAAACAATATCTTTGATTAAAAAAAGTATTATTTATAATATTGAATAATATATAAATCATTAAGTATCATAAATTTATTTATTATATTTGATAATTGAAATGAATGATAGTAAATTATTACTGTTATAATCGATTAAATTATCTAACATTTTATCCATTGGGATAAGTGTAAATATAATAATAATATCAACATCACATAAATATAACCTTAATAAATTTACCGAAAATTATTAACTATTTTTTGTTGAGAATATACAATATAGCTTAGAAAAGTTAAAATCATAGAAAAAACGTTTCAAAAATTTTGAGGTGAACTTAAACTTGCTTTATACAAAAATTCTCGTGATTTTGAAAAATTTTTAAAATATTTCGAAAATTTCGGAAAAGTTTAGTAACCAAAAAATTTTCAGACTACTCGATAACAATATTGTATAAAAAAACATTTTATTTCACTTAACAAATAAAATTCAAATAAACAACATTCACTCTTATAAGAAAATTAAAAATAGATATTTATGCTACAAGGGAGAAAAAGGATGATTGCAACGAGTGCAAATTTTAGGCACGAGCGAAGCGAGTGCGCAATTGCACGAGTTGGAATCATCCTTTTTGTCTCGTGTAGCATACAATATTTTTTCCTATGCATGTGTAAAAGTGCCACTTCATTTTTATGGAACGCAGGAACGATATCCTCTTTTTGGAGTACTTGGAAATCACCGGGAGTTGTCAATAAAAACCTAGGGAAATATTCATAAATTCCGGATCACAGGGAAGAAAGTTGCCTGATCCGTGATTTATGAATGTTTCCCAGGGTTTTTGTTGATATTTCCCGCTGATGCATGGAGAAAAAAATATCTATATAATAGATTTAGTTAAATAACAAATAAAACATACATAAAACAAAATGATTGAAAACGTTTAGAATTAATAAAAAGCTGTAACATTTTTTTTAGACAAACGAACCAAATTGTAAAAAAACCACTGCACTGATTAACAATTGTGACAAAACAATAATTTTTTAGATTCTCAAATCATGTTGATAGGCATCCTCGATAATCTTTACCTCTGATTAAAAATTCAGCTAATTATACAGACAAAACTTTATGAACCTAACTAGCAAAACTTGCTAAAAAAGATGCCTCAATGTACACAAACACATTGCAAATTTTATCTGCATCAGTTTATCAATATTTGTTCAATGATAAAAAGCAATTTCAGTCGCTTGAATGATAATTACAATCCCAGTGATTTGAGTGAATCTCCAAAGCACATTTTGTACAGTTTTTCGTAAATTTTACACGAAATTTGGATTTTATTTTAACTTCGATATTTCAATCCAAATATTAAAAAAGTCGAAAAGTGCACGAATTATTCGTTAACAAAGTAAATTTGACCACCGAATTCATAAACTCGAATTTATTTATTTAAAAAAAAATTTTTATTTTGTGAAACTCCAGTCACAATTGACCATGTAAAAAAATTCCAAGTTTGTTTAAACAATATCTAATAATGTTTATAAAATTTTATCTAATATTTATAAATAAAATTTGTTTGTTTTTTTCTAGTCAGTTTTAAAATTTAAAAAATTCAAACCATTGCCAAAAAAAACTTACTCCAAGCTTGTTCAGCCTCGTCAATTGTACTCATGATTATCAATGATTGACCCCCCACCCTCTCCTTTAAAAAACACTAAAATTGGTTCCTTCCTGTAATCGGAATCACTGTCAGTAAACTTAAAAAAAAATTGTTTCAACAATCACTCAAGTCCACATTGTCACGTTTTTTCACATTGTCAACTATTTTCTAAGGTTGCATGTTCCATTTGTTTATAAGTATTGAAGGTGTTTGTTGATAAACTTTGCACGAAATTTCCTCACGTCGCGGGTTGCTCGACGGCGAAACGCGAACTGAACTGAATCGCTCTCATTTCTCGCGTGGCCTTAGTTGACGCCGGAGAATTACATAATCGACCCGTGTGATATTTCAAAATGGCGACGTTTTTGTCAATTTTGAGTGCATTTTTGGATGCATTTTTTATGGGAAATGTGATTTTGATTGAATTTCACTTTTTTGAGTGTACTTTTTATGGCTGTAGTGTATTTTATGTGATATTTATTGAATTTTGTTTGGGTTTTATCGTTGAACTTGAAAATGAATATGGCAGTTACCTTGCAGAAATTTGAATAAAAGTGATAAAAATGACGATATTTTGTCATTGAAAATAACAATTTTTTAAAAAATTGTGATAAAAATTAAGGGAAGTAAAAATTTTGTTTCTTTTTATAGAAGTTTCAAAGAAGTTGGAATTTATCCAAAAAAATTTATGTTTCGTATATGTATAGATTTTTATGAGTTTTTTTTCATTTGGGAGATAATTATTAATTTCTAATTTTGTTAGGGCCTAAATTTTTAATATCATTTTCTGATCATGTTCATAAATTTCCATAATTTTTCTGATTTTCAGTTACTTTTTTACTTTATATTTTTCCTTGTAGTAGGCTTAGGTGCAGTTATGTATTGATCGTTTGAACAACTTTATAGACGTTTTATAATTTTTTTTTTACCTAAGTAATTGTTTTATTACACCTGAATGAGCTTATAAGAAAGCTTGAAGAATATAGAAGATTATCTTATTCATTAAATAAATAAATTTTCCTAATATTTACAAAAGAAATTAATACATTTTTCTAAAAAAGTGCAATATTCTGATATTTTTCTCAATTATCAGTGTTTAATTTTATGTAAATATTCACAATTTTTTTTCATCCAGTGAAGGCAAATATTTTCTTCATGCCTTTATTGAATTTATTGGTTTTTTTATTTCTTTTGTACATTATTTTCATAAATTTTTAGTCAATTTTCTAATTACTCTATGACTTTTTTTGCGTGACGTTAAACAAATGTTAAATAATTTTATGATTATTATTATAAATACTTAAGATCCATAGATTTTTAGGATTTATAAAATAAATGTTGAACTATATTATTATCAAAAATCATCTTCAAAAATGTAAAATAATCTTTATTTATCATCTACATAATCTACTATTTGTTCATATTATTCTCTACAAATTTCGTTTCATAAAATACTCAAAAATTGAAAATTTTTTCGAATTTTAATTTCGACAATATCAACATTTAAATTCATAACTCACAATGACATATATTCAAAAATAATTTCTCAAATTTATGAATTTCATATTTCAATAAATAATTATTAAAAAAAAACAGTTTTATTCTCATATACTATTATGCATTCTTCAAAATTAAATGATTTTATAATAAGATAAATTATCATAACTTACATAACCTAACACAAAGGAAATTATGGAACATTCATTCACGTAAAATTTTCTGTCCAATTTCACTGAAACCAACTAAACAAAAATTTCCACACTCTTTTGTCGTTGTTCCAGGTCAGTACAAGTAACTGTTAATAATGTATGTCAAAAGCTGACATTGCTGGAAAATACATGAATGAAATGGCTAAAAATAGAAAAAATTGGTTACGTAAAAAACGCGCGGCGAAAGTTTTTCCTCGAGTGAATGTTGCGAGCACGTGTTTTCCTCGACGCAATAAACGCGAATACACAGCTGCTCGAGCGCGATCAATACCTCGAGAATTCTGGATTCTCACAGTAGAAATGACTTCAAATACATAATTTGAATTTAATATTTGCATTTGAAAATTGTGGTATAAGAAAATTAATACATTTTGGTTATTTGCATGTGAAAAGTTATGAAAAATATAAGATTGAATTAAATCGAAGCATATTAGCGAACTTGTAACTGTACTGAAAAAACAATATGGTTGTCACAACCTCATGAATAGTCTAGACAACCTTATTTGTGGTTAGTGCAACAACATTTAAAGTTACTGCGATTTTTGTAAAGCTTGTAGTAACTTTTAATCTGGCTGCACTAACCATAAATGAGGTTATGTACACCATGAAAATAGTTGGGGCAAATTTTACTATTTATGAGGTTGTGACAGCCATATTGTTTTTCCATGTGTATACGTTCTAAATGATTTTTGATAATAAAAGTTTCTAAATTACTTTGATATCAAATAAAAATTGGCGGAAATAAGAAATAAGAAAGTAAGGTTTGGCACGAGACCACGCCTCTTTTTCGCCCGCGATGTAATTTATCAACTTAAAATGTTCATATCTTGACTTATATTAACAATACGAAAAAATTTATTTTAAACTTTAATCTTAGATTTTTGCAGGGAATATTTTTTCACTTATAGATTAAAAAAAAAAATTATTTCCTAATGAATACACAGAAATGACGGTTTTCTAAAGATTTCAAGGACTTCGAATTCCCTCAAATTTTAATTTTTAACAATAATTGTGGAAGTTATTATTTTTATAATTATAAAATTGAAAATAAACATTGTTCTTACTACATTTTGAAGTTTATAGTTTTTTTGTACGTATTTTAGGAAACAGTATAATTATGGATAAAAAAAGAAACTCTAAGCTCAGGCTCACCCTAACGTTTATTTCCATTCCTAACGTGAAAGAATTTACCAAAGTTTGGATTTATAATCAAGCCAAACTTTTTTTTACGTTAGCATGTGTGCTATGTCAGTTTATTTCGAGCCATTTACTTCAGATGACATGTTAATGCTTCTACAATTTATACAAAGTTTACAAATTCTTTGTATTGCACGAATAAATTTTTTTTCTTAAATAGGACGATGACTGTTTTTAATTGATTTTCTGAAAGTTTTATGCTGTTAAATGTAAATAATTGAGTTGTTCCAATGATTTGCGAATTTGAAACAAAACTATTTTATGGATATAGCTCATACTTTAAAGTCACAAATTACATATTTTTTTTTAATAAAAATTATTCGAATTACATAAGTTGTTTTGCATTATTTTTTTTTTAATTCTTCGATTTTTGGATTCTGGACTGTGTATATCGGTTCAGAATTTTGTGAATATTCGAGTTTTCTTGTTTCTGAAAATTCTGAATTTCGAAAAAGATTTCATTCAAAAATAATATAAAGAAGCTCAAAAATAATGTTTTTTGAATAAAATAATAAAAATTACTCAAATCATTTATTGTAGATACCCACATTGAAAAATTTTTTGAAAATGGAACATTCAAGTGAATTCGTCGGAATGTGTATAGAATCATAAATTATTATAATTTATCTATTATTCATATTCCATGAATATACTTTTGAATGTGATTGTCACGAATAAACTAACAACTCAAAATTCAAGCCAGGTAATCGTCTTTTTTAAAAAGTTCTGTTGCAAACGGTGAGACTGAAAAATTTTCCACTGTTGCTCAACTTAAAATGACAATAAAATTCATTATTCAATTTGTTAAAATTATAGTGGAAGATTCCTCGAGTAAAAAAAATATATACACTTCTAATAATTTACACTCTTGAAATCTTTAATAATATATTTCGTACAAATTTGATGACTCACAATAAATACTTTAGCGTAAATTACTGATTACAACTTACAACGTCACCTCGTTTTACCAAGAAACGTTTTGAACGAAAAGTAAAAATCAAAACCTCTTTTTATTGCCACGTTTGTTCCAACTAAATTTTCAATTACACTAACCTGAAGATGATGTTAACGCGGAGCTAATTTCTGTCTCGTCCGATGACATTGCAAAAACTGGTTTTCCCAAATCACGACAATTCGTATTGCTAAATTTTTTATGTCTTCACAAAGCGACAATCGAAAGCATACCGAAATTCGGACTCAATGACTGCTGTGATGTGTCGATGTCATTATATTTCCATTTTTTACCGTTTAAAGATAAGGAATTTTGTTAACTGAGCATGAATCATTATGATCAAGTAGGAAAATAAGAAATAGTGAATTTTTTCATCATTGACAAATAATTAGAAAAAGTTTGTAGATGGCGGTAATGTGCAAGTTCTTGACATTGTTAAATTTTTAACGTTTCAATAGTTTAAATGACGAATGAATAAAAAAATGTAGTTGGATGAATTGAAAAATACTCAATGATTTTTTAACGATTAAGTAATGAATAGTTCATGAATTTTTTTTCCATTTAAATCATTTTCAAAATTGTTGATTCTTTCTTTCAAAAAAGTATGTGTTAATATTAATCCAAATATTTTATTAAGTCCTTTTTTACAGAAATCGTGATAATAGATTTTCATTATTAATTATCTTCATTTTCTTTAAATAAATTATTTTCCACACGGTTTCAATATTTTCTCTTGACTCATGTTGTATTTTTTCAACTGTAAAAATGACACCAACTAAAATTTACTTCATCATGTAATTTTTGCAATATCCTACCAATATATATTCTGTAATATGATTCTGACTAATTAGCATAGACATTTGAAATTTAAGTCAACATCTTAAATTTAAAGTTCTATGCCATTCACTTTAAACGTAACTTTTAATTATATAAAATTGATTTAAATTTCATCATGAAATTATCTGACATAATTGTGAAATATTTCCAGAATAAAAAAACATGCGGTTTGAATGACATAAATTTAAAAACTGCTTACTTTACATTTTACGGAAATGACGATGAATCAGAATAATTTAGCAAAAATGACTGATTTTAACGTTACCTAATTTTATCAATTATTGTTATAAAGCAAAAGTGAAAATCAAAGTCTATAGTTATTAGGGATAAAGAATTTTCATTCACACTGAGAAAAAAATCTTGAACCTTATGCCAGATATATTGCAAAAAGTACAGTGTTATTTTATTTTCAACTAGCTAAACCGGCGTGCTTCGCTGCGTAGTTTGAAAATGTACAACTAAAATTAGAAAATTTAAGAAAGTCAGATAATGATTAATCATTATATTTATCAATATCTTTTTGATTTTGGTGCTTATACTAAATTTATCTGATTTTTAACTGTATGAGTCTTTATTTGTTTATTTGACAAATGTTTATTTAACATGTTCATTTAGCAAAACACTGTAATTCTACGAATATGGAAATTGAAATAAATTTTTCGATTTGAAATAGATTTTCTTTTTACGAATAAAATTAAATTTTTTGATGTTTTGTAATATTTTGTAAAATTCCGAGATTTTGTAACAATTTCAGATTTTTAAGTAACATTTAGTAACATTTTGTGATATTTTGTAAAATTTTGTGATTGTAAGATATTCTGTGAGATTATGATATTTTGTGACATTTTTTATATTATGTGATTTGGTGATACTTGATATTCCGTTAAATTTTAACATTTTGTAACGTTTTGTGATTTTGTGACATTTCGTGACATGTTACGGCATGTTGTGATTTTGTGATATTCTGTTATATTGTGACATTTGTTCATTTTGTGACATTGTATGTATGTGTGTGTGTGTCTGTGTGTGTGTAGCGGTGGTGTAGTTGAAAGAGTAGGCCATTAAGTCCG
Source organism: Platygaster orseoliae (assembly GCA_030522825.1). Lineage (NCBI taxonomy): Eukaryota > Metazoa > Arthropoda > Insecta > Hymenoptera > Platygastridae > Platygaster > Platygaster orseoliae. Next base: position 14,213 of record JAPYZL010039008.1, read on the forward strand.
TTGATGCAAACATACCTATAACCTTTCGACGAACGTGATTAATAACTGTGCAAAATTTCAGAACGTTTTTTGCAGTAGTTTTGAAGTTATAGGCGGACAACATACAGACTTTCACATTTATATATTATAGATAATATTGCAGTGTCCACTATATTATTGTAGTTTTACAATACTATTGCAAAACTTGCTATAATTATTTTACTAATTACAATATTTTTAAATAAAATCGTCATATTGTATAAAGTATAATATGTATGACAGTTTTTACTATACGATTTTGGAAATTTTAAAATTTACACTGCAAATCGTACTATACAAATTATTAATATAATTATTATATAATCTATTTGATAAATTTATTTATAAATTTATATAAATAATGCATAATTATATTACGCAAATTCTACTGTTTTCGTTAATGAAATTATGTTTTACAGAGCTGTATTTTGCTGCAAAACTGTATGGCATTTTTTTTAATCTAAATTAGTAAGAATTACAATATGGTATTGTAAAAAGTACGAGATGTTTAGTAAAAACAAAATATGTGAGGGAATTCTTACAACGAAATATATTTATTGCTACAATATCAATTGAAAATCTTCACAATATGGTGTTGCAAGAATTACTAATAACGAACAGTAAAATGAATGAAAATACAAACAATAAAAAAATAATTCGTTGATTTAGAATAATGATTTTTAAAAATGAAGTAATCAATAAAAATGAGCTGGAAAATGGATGGAAATATATTGGAGTAAAAAGTCTTGCACTTTTTGCTAGTAATTTGCAAAAAGTACAATATTTTTATACTTTTTACAATAATATTTTAGATTTTACAATATTGTTGTACTTTTTACAATATCTTAGCAAAACATGCAATAATTATTTTACTTAATAAAATATTGTATAGTAAAATCGTCATATTATATGCATTAAATTATACATGACAGTTTTTACTATACGATTTTTGAATTTTTAAAATTTACACATGCAAATTGTACTATACAAATATTGTAATATATACTTTACTACTACAAAGAATCTAATATCTGTGTGTAGTGAAACATGTTATGTAATATTACAACTTTTCTAACTTGTTTTTCAGCTTGTAAAATATGATATTTCATGATCAAAGAGAAAATATTGTACATGTAAAAATACGCATGACAAAAATTCATTGTGCATAGTAAAATTAAACTAACATTTTCGAATTTTTCCAATATTGTGTATTATTTTGGCATTCAGCTTATTAATAATCTGAATTAGTAAAGATCACAATATGATATTGTGAAAAGTACGAGATGTATAGTAAAAAACGAAATATGTAAAGGAATTTATACAACAAAATATATTTATTGCTACAACATCATTTCAAAATGTTTACAATAATTATGGCGTTGTAAAAATTACTATATTATTTAGCAAAAAGTACAATATGTTGGAGTGATTCCCGTTTACTATATAGTATTTTAATAAAATTACAATATTTTTTAAAAATTTTGATTCAAAATTATAATTTTATTTATTGAAAAATATAAATTAATAAATTATTTTGAAAATTCATATTACTCAATTAATTTAAAAACCCGTTTTAGAAATTGAAAATTACAATACTTCTTTCTCAGTGCAATATGAAATAATACGATATATCGATAAATTGTGACTTTTTTCATAATTCAAGATTTATTAAAAAAAAATTGTTGATAACTGTAATTTGCAAATTCTTGAGACTGAATTATTATTACTTATGATTAAACATTAAGGAAACCAAAATGTTAAATAAATGTTGTTAAATTTGTAGAAACAAATTCTACGATTTTCTGTTCTTCAAAAATCGTAAATACGGTTATTGCTTATAAACCAACATTTTTAAAATTTCTGATTGTTTCTTTAATAATACAACTATTTTATCATGCTGTTACTTTAAAAATTTTCACTGGAAACAATAGATTTCAATTTTCTATACATGAATAGTTTTTAACAAGTTGTTAATCTTTTTTCATAAACCACGTGGTATTTTTTGCAAACTGCTTTGTAAAATCTTATCTTACATAAAAATTTTTTTTCAACCTTTTGCCCTTCATTGGTAATAAATTTGAAAGGTCTCAATTGAATCGGCGCACCTTCGAGAACGTCATTTTTGCACCTTGAGTCTCACTAGCTATAAAATGACGTAACGTCTTCTATTACGTGTGCATGAACATTTGATTTTTCTAATGCCTCGAGCATTTCGCGATACTTTTCCGTACATTCCGACCTTGGAATTCGGTCCCATTTAATTCACGATTCACCGAAGAAAATATTTTTAAATTTTTTTTCATTCAAAACATTCATTATGCAATTAATTTCTTCAGAAAATATTCGTCATTGAAGTATCATTTTTTCAATCGCCTTGAATGAGAATAGATTTCACGATAAGATTTTTTTTTGCGGCAGAAGTCGAGAAAATTTCACTTTCCAAACGAGGTCGACAAATCGAAGGAAAGTGAAAGAGAAATTGTCGCCGGTTCTGAAACAAATAAGTCGCCTCAAGGCTCACCTATGTCTTGACTCATGCTCTGCGTCGCATTTCCGTTCACGTGCATCGTCGTCTGCAATTTTCTTTTCACGATTCCGTGACCCCCATAAAAAAGTTATGCTCGTCTGCAACACAAAAAGACACGCCTCCAGGGTTATTACATTGTGCATGCCGTTACAGGATTTATTAAGTCAACTTCGTGTCTTTCAAAACAAGGCCAAACTTATTCAACTGTGATGAGTTGAGCCAAAAATGAACCGACATGCGAAAATTTGTAGAGAAGGAAGCTATTTTTTAAGAAGAATTTCACAATAAAAGGAGTTGATAAATATCAACTCCTGATAATCACGTGATAATATGTTCATTAAGTTTACAATGTTAAAAAATCACAGGAAAATTTATTTCTGAGATTTACCAAAAATAATGTAAAACTTTGAAAAAACAAAGTCGACGAAGCCCTAAGGAATTTTCTAAACATGTTTATACACTAGTAATTTTGATTTTTAAAAAAAAAAAGGAAAAATTATAACAATTAGAAATTTTTTATAAGAATTCTATTCCTTATAAGGTCGACCTTGAAAAATTAAAATAAAAAACAAACTTTTTTTAAAAACCAGTGACACTTTTACAAGAATTTTTAAATTTTTTCTGAGAAAGTATTTAAGCATCGTACATTTCTTATGAACTAAAATTGGTATAAAAAAAATTTTTTGTAAACATTTCTGCAGAAAATTAAATTAAAATATATGAATTAGTGATTTAAATAATTTTTTTTATAATTAAACTAATTTATAATAATTTATTTTATATTCATAATATACAGGGTGTCCCAAAGTCCGCGATAAAAAAAAAATCCTGAATTTCTTTTTCAATTTCGAGTCGAAAAGTCCTTTACCACTTTTTGCAAAACT
>JAPYZL010039016.1:0-12703 GCA_030522825.1 Platygaster orseoliae
TTTCGAGCAGCCATAAAATCAGCGGCAGAATTCTTCTTTGTTCCCTGCTATCCGGGACAAAAGATGCTATCCGGACTTTTGTCCCGGATAGCAGGGAACGAAGAAGAATTCTCTCGCTGATTTTATGACTGCTCGGAAAGAGGCCTGCATCACGCGTTTCATCGTAGACAGCCACTCGAACACATACATGGAAAAAAATATTGTATGTTACATGGGAGGAATGTGATTCACTCGCGCGCTTGAGCACTCGCTGCCGCTCGTGCCCAAATGCTCGCTCGTAGAATCATTCCATTCCTCCCTTGAGCATAAATATCTATTTTAAATGAGGCTTCTAAATGAAGCTTTGGAGTCAAGTAAATACGATTCGGTTAGGTTACCAGTGGACGTAATGTGAATTACAGCAAGCCACTGTTTTCAAGATAAGTCAGGTGGTACGTTTTAAAGTTTGAAATAAGTAAAAGAGAATAGTGTTAAGTTCCCTAGTAACTGTGAACCTTATATATACCTTATATGAACCTTATAAGGATTCTGATTTATAAGGTGGACCTTATAAAAACCTTATAAGAATCTGTGGTTCTTACAAGGCCGACCTTATGGAAACCTTATAAGAAAAAATTTTTCATGAAAAAAATATTTTATAATGTTATTTTTTCTCATGAGGCTTTTATAAGGTCGGACTTATAAGCATCGCAGATTCTTATAAGGTTTATAGAAGGTAAAACTTATAAGAATCATAAATTTTATAAGGAAATCAGAATCCTTATAAGGTTTGTATAAGGTATATATTAGGTTTACAGTTACTAGGGAAGTGGCTCAATTAGGGTGCATAAAAGGACATCTTGTCCTTTGGCTGTTTTTTTAGATATCTATATGTAATAAAAATTATTCCAAAATGTTTTAAAAAATAGCCCAAGGACAAGATGTCCTTTTATGTACCCCAATTGAGCTAATTCCCTAGTAACTGTGAACCTAATATATTCCTTATACAAACCTTATAAGGATTCTGATTTCCTTATAAAATTTATGATTCTTATAAGTTTTACATTCTATAAACCTTATAAGAATCTGTGATGCTTATAAGTCCGACCTTATAAAAGACTCATAAGAAAAAATAACATTTTTTTCTTATAAGTTTTTCATAAGGTCAGCCTTATAAGAACCACAAATTCTTATAAGGTTTACATAAGGTTAACCTTATAAATCAGGATCCTTATAAGGTTCATATAAGGTATATATAAGGTTCACAGTTACTAGGGATCTTAACACTATTCTCTTTTGCTTATTTCAAACTTTAAAACGTACCACCTGACTTATCTTGAAAACAGTGGCTTTGCTGTAATTCACATTAGGTCCACTGGTAACCTAACCGAATCGTATTTACTTGACCCTAAAGCTCCATTAAGAAGCCTTATTTAAAAACAAAATTACTTTAATGTTCTAGACGACTATGAACATACTTATATTCAATTATTTACAATCACCTGTCTTACCACTGTTACATTTTACCTAATTGAATAAAGTCCTTTGATATTGAGATAAGTTTGTTATTACTTACTTAGGTTGACTCTGAAAATCCAATTTTATCATTTCATACAAAATTCAGTCTGTTTCGTCACAGCATCCGTTAGGAGATTCAAGTATTGTCGACTATGATCATTTTTTTATTATTCTATTTTTTATATTCCTAATATTGTGTATTTCTAATGATGGTATATTTCTAATGATTCTACGGAGACCCAGAAGCTTTTCTTAAAAGACTATCAACCAAAACGGTACAATTGTTTGGCAGCCACACTTTATGTTAATATGTTATTAAGATCCTGAAATTTACACTTTCACTTACTTAAACACAATAGTCACTGGCAACTTTTCTATTAAATATTTTAAAATGTCAGAACGATTCGTGAAAATAACATTCATTTAACTATAGGATTATTGAACTTTGCATCTTTGTGATATAATATTTTCAAACCGAAGCAGGTTGCTTGAGAAAATAAAAATTTTCAATTTTTTATGGTACAAACAACTAGCTTTCAACTTCAAAGGTCCTTGGCGCGTTTTTTTTTCATTTTTAATGGTTTTAAATATTATAAAATGTCAGAAAGATTGGTCACAATAACATTTATGTAACTTTTTTATTATCGAACTTTACACCTTTGTGATATAATTTATTTTCAAACCAAAGTAACCCAGGCACAAGATTATCAGGGAAAATCTATAGATTAGCGTGGCCCTAGCTAGATCAGCCACTATAAAGGAAACTATGGATTGGTGCCAGAAGGGCGCTAGTTACTATAATCTACGATTCGTCAGACCTTTCCTGGCAGCATCTTGGCCCTCAACAGGACTGCCTATGTGGTGGCGCTGTCTCGAATTATCTAGAAATCCCTCTTACTTGATGTAGCTTAAATAGAAAATTATGTTAAGGCCCCATCTAGACCTTCATTAGGATTGCCACTTTATTAAGTCTTCCACTTATTATCTAAACAGGGCCACTCTAGATTTTATTATACTTAACCTAAGTAGAAAAATCTATCAAGGGGCCATCTTGGCATTCATTAGAATCGCCACTGTACTGAGGTTTCCAATTAAAATTTAGACAGCCCCCTTATTGATTTGGCTATTCGAAGCCTGGATACGGAATTTTATAATTTTGGCCGACTGTATTCAAGTTAGACACTCGAAAATTATTACAGTGCATACTGAACATGTAAAGTTCTATTCTGTTATATAGTTAAATAATTTAAATTCGAAATTCAAAAGACAAGGATAAGATCTGATTTCATTACTTACTTTACAAACGAAGAAAAGTTTAATGAGGTTAGAAGACATCCAGCATAGCTCAAGTGTATAGCACTCGACCGGTAATCCAAGAGGTTGCGGCTTCGAACCCGCTGAGGAACAGATTTTTTTCTCACGTAATGAAGGCGAGTTGTAATTTCATATCATTTAAAAATCATTACAAAAGTGTACCGAATAACTTTGTTTACACGAAAAATCATAACTTAGTTTCTACTATTTTTTTACCTAAAAAAAAACGCCACTATTGACGGCCTGGTTTGGCAAATTTATCAAGGGTCTAGCTAGAAATCTCTAGGAAGGCCCAAGTGTTCCAAAATCTTAACAAACGAGGAAGGGCGCTAGTTAGGCAATACTTGAAAGGCCCACGAATCAATCAAGGCAAACCTAGCAAGGGCCATTATAATTCAAGTCGAAATTTCTGCCTGGGAAACTACTTAAAAAAATAATAATTTTCAATTTTTTATGGTACAATTCACTAGCTTTCAACTTCAAAGGTCCTTGGCGCATTTTTTTCATTTTTAATGGTTATTAAGATCCTGAAATTTACACTTTGACTTACTTAAACACAATGGTCCTCGGCAACTTTTCTATTAAATATTTTAAAATGTCAGGACCATTGGTGTTAATAACATTAATGCAACTATACGATTATTGAACTTTGCATCTTTGCGATATAATATTTTCAAACCGAAGCATGTTACTTGGGAAAATAAACATTTTCAATTTTTTATGGTACAATCAACTAGCTTTCAACTTCAAAGGTCCTTGGCGCGTTTTTTCATTTTTAATGGTTTTTATTATGTTTATTAATATCTTTCGGTTTCTGTGTGAGTTTTTAGAGTAAAGTGTTAATATTTTTGTCACATTTTATAATATGAATTACAAATAGGCACTCTCAACAAACTTTATTAAAGCCGAATTCGTTTCCTCACCACCTTGCGGTAGAATTCTAGGTGCGTTGAAGCCAACACTATCATTACTAATTTAATCAGTTTATTTATAATCTTGAAGAATCCATTAATTTCTACGACATTTTTTACCGAAACAATATTTTTTTCTTAGTTTATTTTGCTTTAGAGAGGTAACGGCAATATTCTCAGTAACGCACATTCATATTATTTCTAACTGAAGTCAAATTGGAAATAAGATTTCATGAAAATTTTCTGAATTCATCTTTTACCAAGTCTCTACAAATTTACTGTAAAATTCAAATTACTTTAGTTTTTTAATTGAGTTTTGCAGGAATTGCATAATATATTCAATGAAAAATCAGTTCAGCTGCCAATTTTGATATCTGCTCGCCTCAGTAAGTTTTACATATGGAATCTTTTTTATTATGGACAGAAAATCTTGTACAAATAAGCTTTGGATGATTCGAGGGAATATGCTTGGATGATCGAAACGTAAAATTGTGATGTAATATTTAGGTCCCGTATAGAGAGCGACGCGAACAGGAAACTCGTAATTCTGTAGGATGCTGAACGACAGGAATAATAAAAAATTTTCCCTCATACCTCTTTTAAAGTGAATTCCCAAAGTTAGTTATTTCCGTCTGCAAACGAAGTGCCTTAACAATAAAGAATTTCTTCAGAAGTCCACTATACTATCTGTTATTTTGCGTGCTATGTAAAATTAAGGAAATCTTAAAAAATAAATGAAGAAAATCCATAAAATATAACTGAACAGTTTTAAATACCTAAGAATGCGAGGAAAAATCACTAGTTCATAAAGGAAGATATATATCTTTTGAAAAGGTCTGAAATAGTAGTTATTACTGCGAAACTCGATATTCAACAAACATGAATTTTAGCAATACTGGCATTCGAAATTCTGTAATTGAAACACTACACATTTTGAACGTATACAATAAAAAAAAGCTTCAGCAAATAATTGTCCATCCAGTACTTGACTGAGTAAATTTTACGAGTGAGAGAAAATTCTACTTTTGTACGTAGCACAAAGCATTCAGTCAATTAACGAGTCCAAATCTTTTTTTCCATCAACTCTTATTCGCATTCTCTGTCACATTTTTTTCTTTTTCATCTATCGCTTTTTTTACACTGGACCATTCCGTTGTTCGTATTTGAATGAAACCACGTTCCTGGCGAAAAACATTTGTAAAATGCGATTCAAAAAACACAAATAAAAGGAGTAGTTTTCACGAGGTTCCCGAATTGTCTATGTTCAAAAGAGCAATTCATTGGATTACGAGCTGTGTACTGTAATAAAAATACATCTCTGAATGTTAAAAAATGGAAGAAAAACTTGTAAAAGCAGTTTACATGACCGATATATTTAATTGGAAGCCCTGTTTCACCTATAATAGTTGACTCAGTAATGCAAGATTAAGAATAAGAATATCTTGGAAAATTAAACTCTTAAGTTTTGTTCCGTTGAGAGTTGCACATGATATTTGACTGCTATAAAAGTGATAAAATAAATAGGTAATTTTCATTTGTAACCTGCATCATGATACATTAGGATTTTTACAAGAAATGAATAATGATAGAACATAATTTGATTAGAAACTGAAAATGAAAAGATTCAAGAATGCATCTAAAGTGTATTAGTCCAGAAAATGTACATAGTCTAAAGGTTTTTCTATTTTCTATGAAACATGAATTTCAGAACACACAAATTATTTTTACACTCGTTTATGAGGCAATTGAATTTCGGATTATGAATTTCATAAGAAAATCCGTAACGTGTAAAAAAATTCTTAAAAACAATTAGTGTCTAAGGATATTAACTGAAAAATTCTTAAGAAGTGAATTTGTTCAATGAATTATTTCAATCACATAGAGAAAAGTCAAAATCAGCTAACAACAATTTTAACGTATCAATAACATATATTGAGAATTCCTCATTTTAAAATAATATATATTCAAAATAGTATATTTTGTAACTAGGACTAAAGGTGTGGCTTTTTTGGCGAGGGCCAATTTATCTGCCGAGATGTAGCCGAGGCTGATAAATTGGTCCGAAAATAAAGCCACGCCTCAGGTCCGAGTTGCAAACGATATTTTTTGCAAAATACGCACAAAAAGGTGCTTCTCGCACCTGAATATCAACGCGAAGGGGGTGCATTTCCGACATGGCGCAATGGCAGCCATTTTGAACTATAGTTCAAAATGGCCTCCGTTGAGTTTTGTATCCCTTGTTTTCTGTCGGTAATAATACCTTTCCCTAAGTAATAAGTACCAAAAACACGTAATAACACGTGACGCTCACTTCGAAATGATCGAAACCAAATCGCCGGTCGGAAATGCACGTCCTTCGTGTTTGTTTTCAGATGCAGAAAGCACCTTTTTTGAAATTCTTCAAGATGACTTTTAAGAAGTACATACTTAAATTCAATATAAGAATTGTGACGCAGTTGACATGTGTGAAACAAAAAGCATGAAAATAATATTACACATGCACAAAACACAGAAAATGTTTTAAATTAACACAGAAAAATGATAATTATGTTGTTGATTTTACTGCTCAGCAATTATAAAATTGAAAAAATGATCTTTCTAAATTTATAACTGTAAAAATGATTTATGTAACAAATATAAAAAAATGAAAAAAAAACAATTCAATAACAATAAATAAGTTTAAATTATAAAAAATAGGGCAGAAAATTATTTTTAGCGTTTAATAGTCTTATAACTACGATTTGGCTGTTAAAGTTAATGTTTTTTTACTCGAAATGAAGTTTGATGTTAAACCTAATTATTTATTTTTCTATCTAATGATGAAAATTCATAATATTATATCAATCTGACGTAATTAACCAACCCCATGAATATGTTGTGAATCATCAAGTTTAAGTGTTTTTATTACAATTAGTAGAGAGTATACGAAAATTGATAAATAAAATTTGTGATCAATATAGACCAACAAAGTTTAATGTAATTTCGTTTTATGTCTAATTGAAGTAAATATATTGACAATTTAAAAAAAGAATGAATTTACTTGTAACGATTAGTTAAAAAAAGAATAAATAGATTATGTATCAAACTAGAAAATATATAATATTATTAAATAAAACCGAATCTTTTTTGACGTCTGTAGAAAACTGGAAAACTATTTGTCGAAAGCTCAAAAGTTATTAAGAAATGCTATGTATTGAAGCAAAGAGTCTAATTATTTACAACTGTCACTTCTTAACTATAAACAATTATCTCGAAGAGATCGTCAACTTAATAATGAAGTTGTTTAATATTCTTCTAATTCTCTAGTTTGCTGCATTTAAAACTGAATCACGTTACCTTAACTTGTTATTTTGTAACTTTCAAATAATTTGTTTTTTCATTTTTGTTTCAGCTTTTGTAGGTTTTATAAACTTTTTCACGATTCATATAAATGACTTTTCATTTATGGAAAATGAAATCTCGAGTTTATTACAATTTTTATAACCTGAGTTTGAAAACTACAGTTTATATTTCCTGTATTCAAAATTTTTGAACTGCACGGACATCAAATGAAATAGGAATAATAAATGCTTGAAGTACGCAGTAAAAAGTGGAAAAGTGGACTTGTGGCGCCAAAGCTAATGGCGTGAACGTTTTTAGTGTCTAGATAAAGTTGGTTGGTGTAATATCGCAAGTTTATAAGCAGCGACGGGAGTGGGAGAATTATATTATGGGTATATGGCGGCGTCCGCTCGTGGCAATACGTAGCCGAATATCGACCGGTGCAACAATACCTCGTTCGCTAATTCACCTTTTGCACAAGCCACGAGAATACCTCAAATAAACTCATCACAAACTGCTTCAAACAAAGTTTTAATGACGCTTATTTTTGTCACACAAGGACCATTCCAAAATTAGCAGGACCTAAATCTTTTTTTAAAGAAAAACTGGCAATTTCACGAGGATTCGTAAATATGTGAAATTCACTTTTAGGAGCATCTATAAATGACTTCACAGTTTTTTTTTATTTTTTAATATTTATACCCTCTCCACTTACTTCAGCCGGGACCTTTGATAGATTAGTTGACAGCCCTTCGCCCGCAGGACGGTTACATTATCATTGGAAACTTTCTTTTACATTGGAGCCTAACTGATTCAGGATCATTGAATTTTGATGTTTTGAAAAAATTTTGAAAAAATTTGTTGAAGACTATGAAATTTGTTGACGTCCTTATTAGTGTAAAAATACACGAGCTCAAAGGCGTTGAAAATAATTCGTTGCTTTTTTTGTATTGCAGAGCTCTTCAGAAATGCAGCGGAGGCTGGACCTCTGGATATCGTGAAACTTCGCAAAGGTGATAAGATCATCAATATTTCTCCGCAATTGAACTCAAACACGCCTGATGATCCATACGTTCTCCAGGTAAAAACAATCAAACATCATTTTTAAATTGAATTCACATTAAACCTAACAATCTTATCGAGAAAAATTTAATTTGAAAAAAGAAAAATTAATACGTTATAAAGGATTAGAATAATAGAGGGGATTCATACTATGTGACCACGAAAACGTTAAAAGTGATTGGGAATGAAAACATTAGAAAAATTTCAAATGCCTATTTCACTACGTAAAAACATCTATAAAAAATAACACAAGGACAAGATGTATTTTTCTGAACCCGAATTGAGTTACAACAAAACACTATTTTCTTTTACTAATTTAAAACTTTCACATCGCACCTGATATTTCGCGAAAACGTGAAAACAGTAGCATGCTTATTATATGTCCCCACTATGAAAAAAATATGTTGAAAATTATGAACCTACAATAAGCTTATATTCATCCTAATATTTTCTGTCATTCAAAATAATAAAATATTTTATGTTTTCTTGAGTTTATATCTGAAAAAAAGATGGTTATGTTATGAAATTACATATATCATTTTTTTCATAAAAGTATTCAAAGTGAACAGTGTGAATACCATTATCGATTCTTGTTATTTTTGTCTCATTTTCTTTACGCGTAGAAAAGCGATCCAAAATGAAATTGAAGTTTTTTGGTAGGTCCACCATTTCATCAAATCCTTCTTTTCAACCACAAAAAAACTGTCTTAAAAACAGATTACATTGAATTCATACATTACCAGAATCTTTAGTCTTGTTTCAATGCGTAATCCATCTTTGAAACTTGCAGTCTACATAAAAAGTATTGTTATCTTAAATATACCTGTTTCGGATATTTTGTGATATTGTAGCATTTTTGGGTATCGTGATGTTATGTAACATTTCATTAAATTGTAATATTTCGTGATATTTTGTGATTTCGTGCTGTTTTGTAATACTTTGCGATTTTTTTTTATTTGTCATTTTCATTTTTTTTTTAATTTCAATGGTTTCTGTAGCAACGTTTGCCATTGTCAAAATTTATATGATATTGATATTAATTTTTTTTTATTCTATTGATTTATGTCAGACGAAAATATTGTTAGACAAAAAATGACGAAAAAAATGCATTTTTCATCAATAGATAGTAATGGCTGTAATGGATGAATTTTGACAGGTATTTTGATTTTTGATAAAGCTCAAAGTTTAATGGAAAAACTATATAAATGCTTGAAATCGATGTTTGTTGTCGCCAGAATAAGAGGAGTAGGTGTTTCGGTCTTTGGCATGAGACACTACCGAGTCACTTGAGTCTTGATACTCACTAGATACCTATAACCAAAGTTTTATTTATCGAAAGTAGAGTTGAAATGTGATATGATTTCTTAGCGTTACATAAAAGTACTCGGCCATGTTTTTGAAAGTATTGGAACTTCAAGCATTTACGTTTTGTTTTTTTTAGGATTTCAAAATCGAGTTGAAGATTATAAAGGTATCGATTATGCGTAACCATTATTGAAAATAAACAGGGATCGTTAAATATGATAACAGCTCTTGAGATCTGAAGTTTTGAAACACTATTGTTAGGTATTATATTTTTATGAGGTATTGTTCGAGAGTAATGTATAATTATGGACAGATTGAAAGGAAATTTGATGAATCAAAATTAAACATGAAATGAAGAACTAAAAACTTTCAATTGAATGGTTGGAAGTTGGATTAACAATGGAAAATTTAATTATGCATTCTATAGTTTTTGTTTTTAAATGGTTGAATTCTTTGGCATCCCTGTGATTGCGATTAAATGTAATATACAGGAGGATATTTGCGCATCACTCATTGAAACAGGTAAATGTTTATACAAATGGTAATTGAACTCAATAATAATTGGAAATTTGTAGATAATACACATGTTTTTCTAACTTTTGTAAAATAAACATAAATAGTTTATTCATACATAGATGATGGCATGTACTTTGGACATAAGGAGTTTAAACTTAGAAGAATCATCAGGACGAATAAAGTGTATTTCAGAATTGTTCAAATATTTTATATACGTATTCTGTGACGAAGCGTTAATATAAATACCAGTATTTTAGACAAATTCGAGTTTGAGAACTTATTCAATGCAAATTTAATTTAACATTTTCTGTTTTTTATAAAGCAGTAACATACACGAATATTTTGTGACACGAATTTTGTACAATCTGAATGTATACATATTGGAGTTTATTTTTAGTACATACTACGAACTATTTTTTCAGATGTAACAAGTATCGAAAAATGATTTAAAATTCTTTGATTGTAGCATACATACATTATACGGGTTACTCACGTTTTCTTATTTTTACATATCTACAAATTTCTATTTTCAATTTAACTCTTTTTACTTTATGCATTTCTCAATAGTTATTATGTTTTTTATTATTATAAAATTCTGATGAAAACATTTACACACATTTAGTTCCGTATGTGCGAATTATACAATATTTAATAATAAATTTTCGTACATTGAAAATTTACCATTTGACAAACTAAGCTTTGCACAAAGTTTAAAATATTTATAATTGTTCAAAATAAGCATCCATTTGTTTCTGTCATTTAAGAAAGTGGTGAATTTTTTAGTGTAAGTTTTCTTAAATTTTTTTGAATGTATAAAAGTATGTGGTAAAGTGCAGAACAGTTGGAAATAATAAAAATCAAAATTCAATCGCCGATCGCCCCTCATTTTAGAGTAAATACGTAAAAAAAAGGTTAATAATGGTTTCATCACCGAAACGTCAACACAAAACTGTCGTCATTGAAATGAAAACAAATCCAAATGTGTCAAAAGTAAAAATGCTCAAAGGCGATATGTCGAAAGTTTAAAAAAAAACATAGATTATCTGAAACTGGTAATTGTACAACTTTGATTTGTACAATTTCAAATTTTACTTGTTTCACTTGAGCTAAGTATACGATGTAAAAAAAAATCTATAAAATTGTAATTTAAAATTTATCATTGTTTAATTTACATTTGCCCATTGAAAACATTCATATTACCTATTGTAGAACTTCAAAATGTAGAATTTATCAAAAAGTTTTTCGTAAAGGTATTCAAAAGGTGTTTAATTTGAAGGAATTCAAAGTTTTACTTTTAAATTTCTAATGTACAATAGATATTTATGCTACAAGGGAGGAATGGAATGATTCTACGAGCGAGCATTTGGGCACGAGCGGCAGCGAGTGCTCAAGCGCGCGAGTGAATCACATTCCTCCCAAGTAACATACAATATTTTTTTCCATGTATGTGTTCGAGTGGCCGCTTACGATAAAACGCGTGACGCAGGCCTCTTTCCGAGCAGTCATAAAATCAGCGAAAGAATTCTTCTTTGTTCCCTGCTATCCGGGTTTTATTCTTTTATCCCGGATATCAGGGAACAAAGAAGAATTCTTCTGCTGATTTTATGGCTGCTCGAAAAGAGGGCTGTGTTCACGCGATTCATCGTAAAAAAGCGGCCATTCGAACACATGCATGGAAAAAAACTATTTTGCATTATTTAATGCGTGTAATTCAATTTTGTACTCTTTTAGCTTCACAAATGTACTATTCTGTAAATTATGTTTTTTGAGAAATGCCGTACAATTTACATAAATATAATCTATTTGTGGTCTTATTGTTAATCGCTTAACTCATTCCTGCATAACTTCTTAAAATGTGAATTTGTACAATGTGCATTTCCTTAAAATAAAATATTTGAAAATATTTTTAAAATTAACATGTCTAAAGTACTGAAATGAAAAACTTATATGGTCTTTTTAACGATATATAAACAAAAAATGAAAAAAACATTTTACTCAATTTTCATTATGTGCAAATAATTTGTGCATCAAAAACGAAAGCTCATTACAGTTTTGTACTAATAAAAGAATTAAAAACAACCACTTTTTCAAATTACTAATGCACAAATACATTCTTGCATTAAACGTTTCATCGCAATCCCAGGGATGCCAATTCTTTGATGTGCAGAAATAGTTAAAAATACAAAGCATACATTTTTAATATAAAATTCGAATTATTCGGAAGTTTCAAAGTTCACTATCCACGAATTCACATTTTTGAAGGTGAAAATGAAACTTTATTATTTATGGAAAAGTGATGATTGGATGGATTCCAAAATTGAAGAACACGAAATAATTGAGGTTAAGAGAATTCAGAAGTTTCGAGGTTAAAAAATTCTAATTTTATGATCAACCTTATCTCAAAAACGATTGTCGAATTTTCGGAAATGAAAGTCTTAATGAAATTTATTAATCATAATTCTCTTTTCAAGTAATTTTATTCCTAAATCTCAATTGAGTTCCATAAAGAAGTAAGAACAAGGTACCTAAAAATAATAAATTATATATAAATAACAAAATTAAAGAAAATTATAAGATAGAACGAATATTTCGAAATTGTAGACGTATTAAAAAAAATTAAATTTGAGTTGCACTTCTCTTGTAGTTTGAAGTTCAAGCACACTATTCGAGGTTTGATATAAGAGAAGTGAAACTCAAATTTAATTCCAAATTTTGAATTTTGAATTTCAATTTTAGATTTTTCAAATTCGCTGATGTTTGGTTTTCTTCATTTACTC
>JAPYZL010039041.1:0-13877 GCA_030522825.1 Platygaster orseoliae
CGAATTCCAAAATTTGAATTCTGAATTCAAAAATTTTGATTCAAATTCTGAAAATTGAATTCTAAATTCGAAAACTCTTATTCAAATTCCAAAATTTGAATTTTAGATTCAAAAATTCTTATTCGAATTCTAAAATTTAAATTCTAATTTCACAAATTCTGAATTAAATTCTGAAATTTCAATTCTAGATTCAAAAATTCTGATTCAAATTATAAATCCAAAAATCACTGAAAAAAATCAAGAATTCACTGAAAGAAGGAACAAATTAAAACAATTCACTTTGAAACTTCACTGAATTCTGAAAATTCTGATTCATATTCTTTAATTTAAATTATGAATTCGAAAATTAAGTGAAAAAATTCTGAGAATTCTGATTCAAATTCTCAAGTTTGAATTCTGAATCTAAAAATTTTGATTTAAATTCTGAAATTTGAATTCTTAAAAAACTCTTATTCAAATTCTGAAATTTGACTTCTAGATTCAAACATTCTGATTTCAATTTTAGATTCGAAAATTCACTGAAAAAATTCAAGAATTCCCTGAAAGAAAGAATACATTGAAAGAATTCAGTGTGAAACTTCACTGAATTCTGAAAACTGATTATTCTCAAATTTGAATTATGAATTCACCGAATTCAGTGAAAAAATTCAAGAACTTGAAAATTCTGAGAATTCTGATTCAAATCCTGAAATTTGAATTCTTAATTCAGAAATTCTGATTCAAATTCTAAAGTTTGAATTCTAGATTCAAAAACTCTTATTCAAATTCTTAAATTTAAATTCTAATTTCAAAAATTCTGAATTAAATTCTGAAATTTGAATTCTAGATTCAAAAATTCTGATTTAAATTCCAGATTCGAAAATTCACTGAAAAAATTCAAGAATTCACTGAAAGAAAGAACAATTTGAAAGAATTCACTATGAAACTTCACTGAATTCTAAAAACTCTGATTCATATTCGTAAATTTGAATTATGAATTCAAGAATTCACTCAATTCAGTGAAAAAATTCAAGAACTTTAAAATTCTGAGAATTCTGATTCCAATTCTGAAATTTGAATTCTAAATTCAAAAACTCTTATTCGAATTCCAACTAAATTCGAAAACTCTTATTCAAATTCCAAAATTTGATTTCTAGATTCAAAAATTCTTATAAAAATTCTAAAATTTAAATTCTCATTTCAAAAATTCTGGATTAAACTCTGAAATTTCATTCTAGATTCAAAAATTCTAATTCAAATTATGAATTCGAAAATTCACTGAAAAAATGCAAGAATTCACTTAAAGAAAGAACAAATTGAAAGAGTTCACTGTGAAACTTCACTGAATTCTGAAAATTCTGTTTCATATTCTCAAATTTGAATTATGAATTCAAGAACTCACTGAATTCAGTGAAAAAATTCAAGAGTTTAAAAATTCCGAGAATTCTGATTCAAATTCTGAAATTTGAATTCTTAATTGAGAAATTCTGATTCAAATTCTAAAGTTTGAATTCTGATTAAAAAATTTTAATTCCAATTCTGAAATTTGAATTCTAAATTCAAAAACGCTTATTCAAATTCTGAAATTTGAATTCTAGATTCAAAAATTCTGATTCAAATTCTAAATTCAAAAATTCACTGAAAAAAATTTAAGAATTCACTGAAAGAAAGAACAAATTGAAAGAATTCACTATGAAACTTCACTGAATTCTGAAAATTCTGATTCATATTCTTTAATTTGAATTATGAATTCGAGAATTAAGTGAAAAAATTCTGAGAATTCTGATTCAAATTCTCAAGTTTGAATTCTGAAATTTGAATTTTAAATTAAAAAACTCTTATTCAAATTCTGAAATTTGAATTCTAGATTCAAAAATTCTGATTTCAATTTTAGATTCGAAAATTCACTGAAAAAATTCAAGAATTCCCTGAAAGAAAGAATAAATTGAAAGAATTCAGTGTGAAACTTCACTGAATTCTGAAAATTCTGATTCATATTCGTAAATTTGAATTATGAATTGACTGAATTTAGTGAAAAAATTCTGAGAATTCTGATTCAGATTCTGAAATTTGAATCCTAAATTCTGAATTAAAAAATTTTGATTCAAATTCTGAAATTTGAATTCTAAATTTAAAAACTCTTATTCCAATTCTGAAATTTGAATTCTAGATTCAAAAATTCTGACTTAAATTCCAGATTCGAAAATTCACTGAAAAAATTCAAGAATTTACTGAAAGAAAGAATAAATTGAAACAATTCACTGTGAAACTTCACTGAATTCTGAAAATTCTGATTCATATTCTTAAATTTGAATTTTGAATTCATGAACTCACTGAATTCAGTGAACAAATTCAAGAATTTAAAAATTCTGAGAATTCTGATTTAAATTCTGAAATTTGAATTCTAAATTCAGTAATTCTGATCCAAATTCTAAAGTTTGAATTCTAAATTCAAAAATTCTGATTCGAATTCTGGTTCAAATTTGAAATCAATAATTCAAATCTCAGAAAAAAAATTCTCGTGTGATTTTTCAACGTTGTAAACTTTGTCAACATAATAAATATAAGAATTTCAAATTTGTCATTTGTAATAAATACATCAATTATAATTTGAAACGTTTTTTTGTTTCCATTTTCAGAATGTGGGGGTAAAATGCATTTGAGAGAAGGAGAATTCGACAGAGCCCACACGGACTTTTTCGAAGCGTTCAAGAACTATGACGAATCGGGTTCCCCGCGTCGCACGACGTGCCTGAAATACCTCGTTTTAGCCAATATGTAAGGATATTTTCGAATATAAAAAATGTGTTTTATTTATTGAAAAAAGAGAAAAGTTTTTACATTGGGTTTTTGTTTCAAAGGTTGATGAAATCCGGGATAAACCCGTTCGATTCTCAGGAAGCAAAGCCTTACAAAAATGACCCTGAAATTTTAGCGATGACGAATTTGGTTGTTAGCTACCAGAATAATGATATTAATCAGTTCGAGTTAATTCTAAAGCAAAATAGGAAAAACATCATGGATGACCCGTTCATTAGAGAGCACATCGAGGACCTTTTGCGCAACATTAGAACACAGGTAATCTTTGTTTTTGGTTTGCTAGAGATTTATTTTTTACAGTTGATGAAAAATTATTTATTTACAATGAGCCAGAAATGAAAGAATTGAAATCAGATTTAATAATTTTGTTTTGACCTCTTTTTCTATATTGAACGAAAAAACAAGAGCCTTTTTAAGCTTGTAATTGGGTTTAGATAGTTAGCGATGTTTTTTTTTTTAAATCGTTGTTTGTGAAATTTTTATAAAGACGTTTTTGATATTTTTTTGTTTCAGGTGCTAATCAAGCTCATCAATCCCTACACGCGTATACATATTCCATTCATTTCAACGGAACTGGGAATTGACACCTCTGAAGTTGAAAGCCTCTTAGTCTCGTGCATTTTGGACAGTACTATTCGTGGTCGAATAGATCAGGTAAGACTATACATTTTGTTTTTTGATACAATTTACTGGTTTTTAAATATTTAATTATTTATTACTGCAATATGAACCGTTTAACAAATTGGTATTTGAACCTTTTTTTTGGAATTCATGGAAAATGAGCTCACACAAGTAAAATATATTATAATTTGTTTTCATGATTTTTGATAGTTTTTTCAGATTTGACGGTATTGACGGTATTTCCAATGTTTTTAACAGTTTTGGTAATTTTGTAGTTCATAACAGGTTGTAAAGTTTTGACAGTTTTTTTTCATGAGATAATTTTTGAAAGTTTGGCAGATTGTAATTGAAATGATTGTCGAAACTGTAAAAATAGCAAAATTAATAAACTGTTTAAATAGCTTGAATATCAAATTTTGCAAAACTATTACAAATTTCTGAAAACTTCAAATTTTTATAAGTTTCACGAACTCAAATTTATCATAATTTCAGTTTTCATGATTTTTGACAGTTTTTATAGATTTGACAGTATAGATAGATTCTGATGTTTTTTAACAGTTTTGGCAATTTTGAAGTTTATAACAGGTTCAAAAGTTTTGACAGTTTTTTTCATGAAACAATTTTTGAAAGTTTGGTAAATTGTACTTAAAATTATTGTCGAAACTGCAAAAATTGGTAAAAATTGATGAACTGTTCAAAAATACCTTGAATATCAAAGTTTTCAAAAATGTTTCAAATTTCTGAAAACGTCGAATCGTTATAAGTTTGACGAACTTAAATTTATCATAATAACAGTTTTCATGATTTTTGACAGTATTGACAGATTTATTATGTTTTTAACAGTTTTGGAAATTTTGTAGTTCATAACAGTTTGTAAAGTTTGGACAGTTTTTTTCATGAGATGATTTTTGAAAGTTTGGCAGATTGTAATTGAAATAATTGTCGAAACTGCATAAAATTGGTAAAATTAATGAACTGTTTAAATAGCTTGAATATCAAAGTTTTCAAAACTGTTACAAATTTATGAAAACGTCGAATTGTTATAAGTTTCATGAACTCAAATTTATCATAATTACAGTTTTTGTAGATTTGACAGTATTAACAAATTTCTGATGGTTTTAACAGTTTTGGCAATTTTGTAGTTCATAAAAGGTTCAAATGTTTTGACAGTTTTTTTGTCATGAGATAATTCTTGAAAGTTTGATAAATTGTACTAAAAATGATTGTCGAAACTGCAAAAATTGGTAAAAACTGATGAACTATTTAAATAGCTTGAATATCAAAGTTTTCAAAACTGTTACAAATTTCTGAAAACATCGAATTGTTATAAGTTTTACGAACTCAAAATTATCATAATAAAAGTTTTCATGATTTTTGACAGTATTAACAGATTTCTGTGTTTTTAGCAGTTTTGGCAATTTTGTAGTTACAACAGGTTCAAAAGTTTTGACAGTTTTTTTCATGAGATAATTTTTGAAAATTTGGCAGATTGTACTTAAAATGATTGTCAAAACGAAAAATTGGTATAAACTGATGAACTGTTTAAATAGCTTGAATATCAAAGTTTTCAAAACTGTTACAATTTACTGAAAACGTCCAATCGTTATAAATTTCACGAACTCAACAATCAAAATTTTTTCAAAAATTCGATATCGATAGAAACTGCGTTAATTTTTTAAAATTGTTTGAAACTGTCGAAACTATTAAGTGTCTGAATCTCAAAACTGTTTTTAGTAGTCAAAAACGTTAAAACTTTGAAAACCCCGAAAAAAAAAATTATTATATTAATTTATATAACAATAATATTAATGAGTTAGATGAATCAATAAAATAAAAACTTTGGAAATCCTGTAAAATGTCAGGGAAGCGAAAATTTTTATGAGCTATCAAACCTTTAAGACTTTTTATAACTGCCAAGAAAATTAAAATTGCAAAAAATGTGAAAATTGTCAAAATCTGGTAAAAAAAGTTGTCTACACAATTTAATTATCAGTCTTGTTAAAAACTAAAAACTTCCGATTTGATCAAAAGTTTTTTAACTGTTAATTTAATCATGGTTAATACTTAATTATATATTGAATTCCTCATCTATATTTTATTATAATATATTATAATTTATTAAAACATTTCAATAATATCATATTAATTATTTACATAAAAATTATGTTTGTTAGTTTAATAAATATTTTATTATATATTTTAATATATTAAAAATGATACAGTTTCTTTAACATTTATATAAATGTTTTTTTAACTAATAAATGTTTACCTGTTATACATTTTTAAAACTTTCAAATCTTACCACTCATCATTGAATAATTTCATATAAAATAATTATCATAATTACTACAAAAAACTTACACACATTTTTTCAAGTTTCATATTTAACTTTATTCATTTTTTTCATACAATCTCCCTTTTCAGTCTTTAAATTTGAAAACAATTGTAAATACGTGTGGGTATTTTTCAAGGTTAACCAAGTGCTTGAACTAGACAAAAAATCGGTTTGCGCCGCTCGCTACAATGCCCTGGACAGTTGGACGAATCAGTTGGAATCATTGCACATAGCCATAGTGAACAAAATGTCGTAAAAATTGCAAATAGTGGTTTAAAAAATATATTTTTACGCCTTTGAATTAATATCCGGCTTTTTTCGAATTCGGACTAAATAAAGTTGGTCGACATATGTTTCCAACAGTGATTTTCATTACGTCCACTTTTTATCATGTTTGAGTAACTCTGAGAAACAATGTTCTGTGACAATCAGGAAATATTTCATTTTATCTGTCAACCGGAATCGTATTTCTGAAGAATAATAGGCGGAAAATACAACTTTTTTAAACAGAAACAAAGCTGTCTTTTACTTGCAAACCATCACCAAAATCGTATTATTTGTTTGAATGAATTTGAGGTTGATTTTTATTTATTTATTTCAGGAAATATTGGCTCTCAAAATTACAAGGAAGAAATTAATTATAATGAAGTATTAAAAATACGAAAAAACTTAGAAATTTTAATAAATGGTTATCTCAAAGAGTCAATTCTTTTCAAAGTATTAGATTCTATTTATTAAGTTGATCAATACTTCGATCTTGAATTAGGTCATCTTCAGGAACTTTATAAATCCATTAAAAAAACAAAAGCAGTTACAATTAATTATATGTTTACTAAAACAAGTTTAAAACTATTAAAAATCTAGAAATCCTCTTACATATACTCACAACTCCATATCAATTCGTCATATCTTCGCAATCAAGTCACAAAAATGACCATCGTTTTGAATATAAATCAAATCCATTAGTTCTTTCTTCTTAGGACTCTTAAAAAAACAAAACGAAATACAATCAATACCATATCTAAAATAACCCCAAAAAACAGTATAATTCCTCTAATACTTAGGGGAAACTGGGGCAAAATGCGCCACTCACAAAATGTTCAACTTGCATTACCGTCAGGACAATAATCGCTGGAGAATTGAAAATTTTTTTATACATAGCTCTAGTGTCGAGCATCAAACGTCAGTAAGTGCGTTTCGTTTGTGCATTTACTTTGTTGGTTACTTAGTTATGAAATAAATGTGTTTCATACACCACGTTGTAAATATTTCGCTGAAAGGAAACATCAACTTTTGTGTAATTTTTTTCTTCGGAATTGATGGTAAGTGAGTATTTATAGTGATTCAGGTGTGATAAAGACAAAAATGTAAACGGTTTGGCGAAATTTCAACTCGTTTTCAGATCACGCGTTAATAAGCTGGAAATGTAGCCGTGGGGCAAAATGCGCAGTGCTTGTTTTGTACTGTTTTGCTGTGTTTTGTAATGTGACACTAATTTCTTCATTTTGTTTTTGTTTTTGACATTTTTCTTCGTCAAATTGGTTCTGGATCCAGGGCCGTAGCGAGGCCAGAGCACTTTTTAACAGGTCGCGTTTCACTTTTTAACAGCACAACCTAAATATGATGTAGGAAAAGTTAAAGTGCTCCAACTTATGAAAACTACCCTTTTTCGACACATTTTTTTTAAGAAGTCAAATTTAAAAGTTTCACAACCTTTTTTTCAATTTTTGTAAAATTACGAACTTTTTCTAAATTTATTCACTTTGTTTTTTTGTTTTTTTTTTTCAGAATTTTTTTCATTATAGTTCGTAATTATTACCATTGTTACCGATCCTGAGTCTATGGAAGTTATAGCACAAGAGGAACAGAGAAAAGCTAACCCCTGGCAATCTTCAGAACCCGTAAATGAGCCCGTAACTTACAGTACTTTTTACGGGTGTTTTGTGCAAAAAAAAACCCATAAGAGAATTTGCTTGAAATGAGACATAATAATGAAAGAATTTCACAAATATGCATTTTATAAATTAATCCTAGCCGCATTACACATGAATCTCATTTTTCATGTTCATTGATTTCTAAGATTTTACGAAATTCGAAAATGTAAAAAATGTGGGTAATTTCGGACAATTTTGTATTATATAAAAATTTTGGAATTTTGAAAACATAAAAAATATTACACATTTTTGACAACTTGTAAACTTTTAAAAATTTTGGAGAAAATGGAATTTAAAAAAATTTCAAAACTTACAGTTTTTGCATGTCTCTAAAATAAAAAATTTCATTTCATACTGGAAAATGTTTAGAATTTTTGACAACTTACAGTATTTTGAAAATCATGAAACTTTTCCAAAATCGTTATGAAGTTTTCAATTTTTTAAAACTTGAATTATGAAGAAGTAGAAAATTTTTAAATTTTTAAAGTTGAACATATATTTTCAATCTGTGGTAGATTGAATATGTCAGTAATTTTCAACAATTTTGAAATGTTTCTAAAATAATCGAATTCATGAAAATCTAAAACCTTTAAAAATTGTTTGATTTCTGGAACTTTCAAACTCGATTTTTCTTAATTAAAAATTGTTGATAAATTTTTAATTTTCTCCAAGTTCTAATTATCAATGCATTTTCAATTTTAATTTTTGAACATTTGAACTGCGATGTGAATTTAAATTTCAGAATAAAAACATTAAAAATTCTTGAAATAATGAAATTTTCTAAAAATAAAAAACATCAAATTTTTGGATTTTAAAACGTCCAAACTTGTTTTTTTTTGCATTTTTCATGAACTTTCAACTTTTTTTATTGACAATTGATAATCAACTGTTAATTTTGATTTTTTTAATTTTTATTTGAAATTTCAATGAAAAATATCAAAATAATAACTTGAGAACTTCGGAAATTTCAGAAAAAATGGAATTTTAGAAAATTAGAAAACTTGAAGTTTTTGGATTTCTATAGTTTTTAAACTCCAGAGAAACGAAAATGTTGAGAATTTTTGACATCTTAAAGAATTTCGAAAATGTTGAGAATTTTTGACATCTTAAAGAATTTCGAAAATTATGATACTTCGGAAATACTCATACAGTTTTTAATTTTTCAAAACTTAAATTTCGAAAAAATGTAAAATTTCAACATTAGGTACCGAAAATTTTTGCGAATTCAATAATTTTTGAACTTTTCGGATATTTTTAGTTTCAAATATAAAGTACATTAAAAATGTCAGCAACTTACAACGATCTTAAAAATTTTTAAACTTTCTAAGAGAATGAAATTTTTGAAAGTCCAAAAACTTTTTTTTGCTAATAAAATCATTTATTTTGTGTTTCCCACAATTTTTCGGCAATCAACCTCGTGAAAATCGCGATTTCTAGAATTGCGCATTTTACCTCAGCGTGGGGTAAAATGCGCAGACAATTGTTTTTTTTTTTAATAAATATATGAGGCATAAAGTTCAACTAGAACTAAAGTTGCCTGAGGCTAAGTTGTAGCCACATATGTGAGCTACAACATTGTGCCACTTGCAGAGATCCTCAGCCCTTATGCTGCCTCAAAAATTGAATATTATTAAAAACTACGCATTTTGCCCCAGTCTCCCCTACAATTACAAATCCCTTACATTTTAAAAATCTGCGAAATTTCATTTCCCTAATGAATGATAAATAAATCAGTTGATTTAGTCCAGAAATTTTGAATTCATGTGCGTTCTACCTGAGCACATATTTTATAATTACAATGGAGTAGTATGAAACATCGGAGTTTCCGTTTGACGTGCCTATTTGCGTTGATCGACTTACTCACGTTGCGATTGTTCAGTACAATCAACAATATTAGGAAGGCCGATTCTTCCCCATCCAGAGCAGTTGTTTTTTGGGTGGGGGTGAAGAGCCAAAATCGTCTCCTACTCTGTACAGAGCGCCAACAACAAAGTATTAATAACACTTTTTTACACATCGGTGTCATATCTTGAGAGCAGTTCTTGTCGATTGTAAGAGCGTTTTCCTATACGTTAGAACTCGCGGAAAAGTGAAAATTATCGTCTCTTCGTCTACACAAAAGGTAAGTATTTTGCTAATTTAGCATTAATAGGATTTTTCTTCACTAGTGTGGAAAAGTTTTTTAACGAATCTGAGAGTTGTAATCAGATGAGTTAAAAAAATTGTTCCACACTAGTCAAGGACTATATTTTATTCAACAATGTGTGAAAATGCCGTGTGTAAAAGTGGCCTTTTCCACGCGTCGTTGAATAAAAAATATGTTTGAAGAATTATTTGCAATATTGACTTCACAGGAAAATTTGTTATCAGTTTTCGTTTTGCATGGGTTTTGGCTGATTCGAAATTATCAGAAACTTGCAATTTGGGGTGAAAAATCATTAATTTTGGGCTTAAAATATGTCGGTATGACGTGTAAAATTTTTGTTTGTTTATAGATGTGAACAGACACGTAGAATTAAATCTTAAGTTATTCGAAGAAGTGATTTTTTGTTGAAATCGTGTTATCAATAGTGACTCATGGGGAATTGTTCGTTCATTTTTGATAAATGCTAGTGGTGATTATTGATTGATGACATGTCATTTATTGCTGTATAAAATAATGATCGCTTGACGTTCAGTTCATGATTAAAACGAAATTCGTTGAAAAAGTTTTATTCATATTTGTATAAAATAGAGATCGTTTTTGTGGGTTTTTTAAAAATTTTAGTTGTTTTCCGGATAATTTGGAAAACTTGAGAGAATTTTTCAACTTTGTGTAATTTGAAAAATTTTGATGATTAAAGATACTTTTTTTGCTATTTCAATTTCTTGAGTTCCCAGCAATAAACTGATAGATAACAAACTTATGACTTCCGAATTGGGATTATATTTCTATTCTTTCTTGGAACTACTTTTTCAGTAAAAAAAATTTCCAATATTCCAAAAAATGAACTCATTTCAAAAACGCTCAGAATTTCAGGAAAGATCTCAAAAATTTTCAAAATTTTTACGATGTTTCTTATTGGAGGCAATTCAAAAATAAAATTAATTCTACGAAATCTCGAGATTTTTCAAAGACGAAGTTAATTAAATTTTTAAAATTTAATTCAACTATTAATTTATTTCCATAAATGAAAATTTAGTGTTAATCCAAAAATATTGCAATATTGTTTAAACAAAAAAAAACAATGACAGAAATCGTATACATTTACAATAAACAATTTAAACTCGATAATTATCGTCTACAAATAGAATTTAATAAAACAAAAGAAAGTTGAACGCGGTGTCATGTAATTTTTAACATGCATTTTTTAAAGACAAACTTTGCACTCGTTGGAATCATCCTTTTTTTTCTCTCTTGTAGCATAAATATCTATTTTCTAGACTCGCCCATCGTGGAAAAAAAAACACTCCATTGGCACAATAACCTTCGGTTTTTTGGAGATCATTAATTCAAAATCATCAGCAATATGATGAAAATAACAAGTATTGCATTGGCATGTTTTGCACTATGGTTATCGTGTTGCACGTCAAACTCTTATGCTGGGCCATTAGAAATTGATCCACCGGTGAGTTTTCGGATCAAGAAAAAATTTTTATTTTCTGAAAAACTGAAAATCGTGACTTTTAAAGTCACTGCTTGCACTGTATGACAAAAACAACTTTTTTGTTGCTCATTTATAAAAAAAAATTTGTTTTTAACTTATTTAAATAATGCTTAATAGAGAAAAAACGCCAATTTTTGTAGGAATTTTGCCCGTTGACAATCGTTAAGTTAAAAAATTAATGATTTCAAATAAAAAAACCTTTGCTTTCTTAATAAACTACGAATTTTCTACAGCAGACATAAATTCAATATACAATTCCTTTCCTCTTTTTCTTTTTACAAGTTACTTACAACAATTTGAAGTTATCATTTTTTTAGTAATATTTTTTGACGTTTTAAGAGGAATTCAGAAAAATTTGCGTGAAAATTTACAGATTTCAATTAAATAAAATTAAATTTCTATAAGGAAAAATGCTATGATTCATTATACAGGTTTATAGAATTCGATGCTAAAGTATTGCAATTTACAACGATTTTGAGTTTTTAGTATTTTCTTAAATTTATAATTTATTTGTGAATTGCTATATAAATTTTTAGCAGTCAATGCCATAGAATCCTAATTTCAATAGATTTCCTGTGTTTTAAAAATGCCTGGAAAAATTAGATCATCGTATATTTTGGATATTTTATAAATTTTTATATTATCCTACTTTTTAAAGTGTTTACAAGATTTTGTAGCATTTTATAATATTCTTATAGATTTCTAGTATTTTTATGTACGTTTTTGTAAAATTCAATGGTCTAGACTTTCAAGTTTTATAGATCGTACAGATTTTTCGGGAAACAGTTCTTTCATAGAATTTTAATACTTCGAGTATTTCTTTAGTTTGTTAATGATTCGAAACACTTTTTCGTATTTTTATTAATTTCTGTCTAAATTTCTAGAATTCGGAGTTTCTTAGATTTTGAACATTTTCGTAAATTCTAGTTTTTTTTTCACTGAGTCAAAAAAATGAGTGTACATTTTTCATCATTTTCACCTATTGTCATTTTTTATTCTTATTTTTATTAATCAATTAATTTTTAAAAATCATTATCATCAAGTCAACGCATTATTTTGTTATATTGTTTGAATTTTCATTAATTTTTAAGTTCATTATTCCAGTTTTTTTCATTTTTACATGAAATAAAAATTAATTCCAAAACCCGCTTTTCCTACGTGCCTTGTAATAAGTAAAATAAAAATTACAAGATTAAATATGTACAATTTTTTTTTAAGAATAATTAACTTGTATCCAAGAAATATAAAAAATACTAGTAATTTGTAAAATACTGCAAATCTATGTCGATTTAATATCCTTAAAAATCTGTGAGTTTACTAAAGTTTTCTATATTTTGAACAATAGAGCATCAAAATCCAGAAATCTATATAAAAATCCATCTAAATACTAAAAAATCTTTCAATATGTAAAAATAGTGAAAAATCTATTAGATACTACATACAATCTATAAAACTTTGACTTCTAAAGCATCAAATTCCGTAAATTTATATAGCAAACCGGAAAAATACTTTAAACCTATGAAAATACAAGAAAATCTTACACAATTTTATAAATATCAAAAAATACGAAAAATAATAACCATCTACAAAACAAAACAAAAAATCAATTTAAATATAATATTCGCAAAATTCTTTAATAACATTTTTGATCATTTTCACTTATTTTCATTATATTTTACTCTCATTTTTATTGTTCAATTTATTTTTGAAAATCATTATTATCAAGTCAACGCATTTTTTTGTTATATTGTTTGTATTCTCATTGATTTTTAAGTTCATTATGCCTATTTTTTTATTTTTCACATGAAATAATAATCAACTTCAAAACTCTTCTCTTCCTATATGCCTTGTAGATTAACGGTAATTTTTCCGAAAGACCATTTTTCCACTGGCCATTTTTCCGAAAAAAAGTTTTCCGAATACCATTTTCCAAAAAGTTTTTTTTTTCCATAATTCCGAAAATTTTTTTGCATTGAATTTTTTTTCCTGAATGAAAACGACGTGAACTAGGGAATCTTGCATTTCTCAAAAACTTATTTCGCCTGTTTCTAAAAAAAAAACCACAATAACTCATTTCCGAAAACGATTTTTTGAAGATCGTGTGAAATAATAAAATAAAATATATAATAAAAAATATCTATATAAAATATATAATAATAAAATAAAAAAATAAGTAATTAATAAAAACGACAAAATCAAAAACAATATTTTATTGAGAATAATTCACATATATCCAATTATTAAACAAACGAATAAAAATTTTCCAGCTTTCACCTGAACTGAAATTTTCCGATTCCAACTTGTTGGAAAATTTCCCGCACGAGCGTACTAAACGAGATGTACCTGGTAAAAAGGAGGCGGAGGATTGGTGGGCAAAAAATAAAACGCCAATAATTTGGATTCTAGCTATTATAGCTGTGTTCATACTTTGCCCCATTATTATGTGCATATTTTGGTGTCTTTACACGGGAGTTGAAATCATCAAATGCATTACAAGCTGCCTTTGCTGTTGCTGCGATGACTAACGGATCAACAAAGCGA
>JAPYZL010039089.1:0-12534 GCA_030522825.1 Platygaster orseoliae
TCTTGAGTGACGGAAACTTTACATCAAGTTATCTCGAAACTGTGATTTTGTGGCTACGCTGGAATGTTTAACCTCTGTCAATTGTACGCCAAAATGTTCAGGAGCGATAAACGGTACGTTTGAATGTTCAGGTGCCGCAAGTTGTACGTTCTTCTGGCAGGGACCCATCGAAATATATTTAATATACTGCAAAAAATGTTGTATTGCTGTACATGATAAATTTAACATTTACGATTATTTCCTACAAAAAATATACTGCAATATTTTTCATTTTTCGACATGCATGTTGGATCATTGCAGGTATGCAAGAACTTGGGATTTCATCTCGAATTTATTTGATATCGGTAATTATTTAAACTGATTTTCAATTTTGAATTGTATTAGTCAATGCGAAATAAAATGGAATGCAGTTAAAATCAATTCTTCTTTTAATTTCATTTCACCTGTAAAATACGGAAAAAACGGTAATAACTAGGCAAATAATATTTTAAAGTCTCAAGGAACTTAAAATAACACTAACTGATAAGTTTTTTTCACTTTCATTTCATTTTCATTCATTTATTGAGGCGAAAGAAGTTAAAATGAATACGACATTCCATCTTGGACGTGACATATACAATAATTCCACTACATTCAACAAAGTTGGAAAAACACCTTAACAATATTCTTCATTTGCTAGAAAGAATTCACTTTCCATGAAACACTTTATCCAAACATCAACCTCTTAATCTCAGCACTGAAAACAGAATAACGTCTCTTCGAAGATCGCTCATTGACCATTTCTGCAATCACTAATTTCCATGCGCAAATATTTTCCGCTTGCTGCGTCTTTCTCCATTAATGTTAAATTCCTTTTATTTCTCGGGATGCACATTATATAAACCTGCAGCAAAGCGGGGTTTCAAGTATCGAGTACGTTTCGCGCTTGCAAAAAGATGCCTTCGAAGCTCGCCCCACTGGAGAAAGACTTGGGTATAGCGAACGCTTCAAGAATATGTACCTTCGTCTGTCTCTCTCTCTCTCTCTTCCCCCCTGTCCCCGCCCCCCTTCCATCACTCGATTCTTCAACTTTTTATCTGACAAGTATTCAAACGTCGTCGTCGTCGACGTCGTGTTCAAATCGTCATAGCTATGTTTGCGTAGCAGAGTGTAAGAAGTAGATACACGGCCGCTGCGCGCCGTCGATAGAAGTTAAGTTCTCGCTCTGGAAAATTTCAATTATTCGCATCGCCTGATTTTCTCGACTTTCCCTACCCTCGCTACCCATTTTCCCGGGCAAAAGTGGAGTAGTTTTGCCTCGTCGCTTCTTCTTTCAGCTTTTCATCTTTTCCCCCACGTTAACACCCATAGTTCTCGCCTCGTATTTTCCCTCTGGCCCCGGCAACTTTATTCGTAAAAATTCATGCCGTCGAGTCTAATTTCGATCTCACTTTAGGTGTTTATACCCCGCCTAGCTACCCCTTCCTTCCTTATGCTACCACTTCCATTTGACCCTCCCCCATCAAACATCAATTGTAAGAATAATAACCATTCATTCATAGAAATACTATCAAAAAATTTTCATGTGAAAAAAAGACTCGACTTCAATCACCTGCACGACTTTTCAAGATAAAATAACTATCATTAATATATATTACCAATGAAACTTTCCTTGCTACAACCAAACATTTGATTGTTATATCTAAATCTTCAGTTACTCCATAATCTACAAAATTTTCGGTTGCTGCAGTCAAACTGTATCTTCAAGCAAAATCTCTTTCTATGTACTATTTTAAAATTACAATCATATTACAAGTGGTTGAAAACTGAAAGTAAAGAAATTCAAGCTTTCTCGATAAGAGATTTGATAGTTTTGCGGTGAGTGGGACGCCGCTTTGGGCCATTTATTTGCGGTCGTGTTTTTCCAGCGCGTATGTACACGTTTCCTGAGAACAAGGTTCTTAATGGCTTCGCGTCCTTGCATGGAAACGATCCGTGCAACAGGTAAAACGCGGGTAGCCGAAACTTCCTTTTTGCGCGCGACTGATTAAATCGTGAGATTATCCCGTGATTTATTCGTTTGTGTGATCGTTCGGGCGGTGAAATTAAATGTTGCAATTAAGGGTTCCATAATGAGCGCAATTAATCCGGCGAAACATCAAGTGTTTTCCGGGCAACAATTGAAACGAGAGTCGTAGAGAAAACAGTAATGTACTTTTTTCAAATAAAAAATTGATTGACTGGAAATTTTATAATTTTCAACATATTCAATCTACAAAACAGATTTTTCGTTTTCGTGAATCACCTGATTCATCATTCAGAACGAAAACAAGTGCTACACTTCCCTAAATAAAAAATAACAATCGAATATCCCCAGGCTACTAGATCTCGAAATCCCGAGAAAGTTACTTGCAACACCCCGAAACAATCGGAGAACGCCAAGGCGCCCAGCGAAAATACCCACACACTTACATTTAATCCACTTATAACGACCCAAAGAAGAAAGTAAAGGTACTCTGGAAAACTCGAGTTTACTCTCCGAGTGCATTCTCAAGATGCAAGACTTAATGAATACACTTCGCACCATTCAAAACACGCTCTATTCACTCCCTTTTCGCCCCGTGATAATTATCTCACGATTTATGAATATTCATAAATAAAACGCCCAACGTTAAAAGCGCTCAATCCCTCTCTCTTTCGCCCCTTCCATCGTAAAAGTAATACTCGGAGGTGTATTACACGAATATGACGCTCGTAATAAAGCGCTTTCAGAGGGATTTCCATATGAAACGCCCCAAATACTCCGATATGACGCTATATTAAAATTTAATTTCCTTCCGGATTAAACACTGCCCGACGGCGTTTCTCTCGTCAACGACGAAAATCGCGCTTTTTCCCGGGACCGGAAAATATCATCGTGAAGAAATGCCAAAATCGTCGCAGGATTTTCACACTTTGAAATTTCGGGGCTTCAACAAATTCTACGATATCAAATTTCAAAACGCCAAAGATGTCATAGATAATGGCTCGTTTTTACGTGAATTCGTAGAAAACTTTGAAGCACAATAAAAAGATACAAAAAAAAAAAAAAAAACAAAGTTTATATGAAGAGAACTTAAAAATGACATGTTTTGATATTTAGTTA
This sequence comes from Platygaster orseoliae, assembly GCA_030522825.1. Taxonomy (NCBI): domain Eukaryota; kingdom Metazoa; phylum Arthropoda; class Insecta; order Hymenoptera; family Platygastridae; genus Platygaster; species Platygaster orseoliae. The sequence continues at coordinate 3,125 of JAPYZL010039089.1, forward strand.
GGTTCTTCATTCGTATACATATTTTTATCCCTGAATCGATTCAACCGACAACCTAAATTTTCACAGTCTCATTCATGGAAAATTTTCTACTTTGAAACGGTGACGTTCGACTGACTCAGATTCAAAGGGCACTGTAGCTGACGCTTTTCATTGCTATCTCGAAAACTGACAAGAAACGTCATCCGTGAGATCGGAAAAACGACTTTTCCAACATGAACCGTCATTCAGCGGGAATAAGGGTGAAACTGCTTTCGTCAACTTTCGCTTTACGAGGGAGCGGTTCGGATAGCCGGAGATGCGCGGCCATAAAACTTAATTGTCGTTGCAATCCGAACCCAACTTGTCCGTCCGCGTTCGCAGACTTATAAACTCCCGTGCCACTTCTCACGGACGAAAACGAATTGCGGGGGTGGTGGATAGGGGTCGCAGGGATAGAAACGCGCGCAGCACGTGCACCGCATAGCGATGCCCATTTCCGCGGGGCCAAACTTCAGCTCGTATTTTCCAGTCGTAAAAAATCCAGTTTTATATGAAGACACGTTTTATTCATCCAATACGAGAGTTCCCGATGCGATTCGTCAGAATGAGGGCGAATCTGCGAGCTCCCTGAATTCACCCGTCTATTCAGGACTTGCGCCATTAATTTTTCCAGAATTCAAATTTCGGAATCTACGAATTACGGGATCAACTCAAAAGTATAGGGGAAAAGGGGACCAAATCGTATTAGTGGATTCTTAAATCTGCATCTTAAAGCTATCTCTCGGAATTTTTAGAACATTTTTTTCAAGTTGCGTACATGTTATTTCTGAAGTATGTTGTGATTTTCATTGTCTGTTCCCTTCATTCCTTAAGGGGGTCTTCTACTTACGCGCTCAGAATTTAAGTCTATTTTTGGGAATTTATTGTAAGGAAACTGTACAAGATAATTGAATAATTTTTTTTATATTATTTTCGTACATGTTTAAACTTGAAAAACGAGAAATACCTTATGTGTGTGGTGAATCCTGCACCTTTGAGAAGTGGTCCTGTAAATCACCTTTTTTAAACTTTGTGGTAAGACTTCCACAAGTAATTTTCATCGGATTTCACTAATTTTTTTTTCCACTTGTTCATAAAACCCTTCTCTATGCTTCTCCGAGTACGATTTTTTTTTTATTTTTAAAATATTTCAAATAATACGGTTTTTTGTGAAAAGTTGGATTTCCAACTACGTTTTTTGACCTGTTGGGAGTTATAAAAATGGAACAAAACAAAATTTCAAAAATCGTACTCAGAAAAGCATAGAGAAGGGTTTTATGAAGAAGTGAAGAAAAAAATTAGTCAAATCCGATGAAAATTACTTGTAGAAGTTTTATCACAAAGTTTAAAAAAGGTGATTTTCGGGACCACTTCTTAAAGGCGCAGGATTCACCATACACATAAGGCATTTCTTGTTTTTCAAGTTTAAACATGTACAAAAATAATTTTTCTGCAAAACACGCACAAAAAAGGTGCTTTCTGCACCTGATAACAAACACGAAAGACATGCGTTTCCGACCGGCGATTTGGTTTCGATCATTTCGAAGTGAGCGTCAAGTGTTATTGCGTGTTTTTGGTGCTTATTACCTAGGGGAAGGTATTATTTACCGACAGAAAACCAGGGATAAAAAACTCAACGGCGGCCATTTTGAACTATAGTTCAAAATGGCCGCCGTTGCGCCGTGTCGGAAATGCACCCCCTTCCTCGCCCAAAAAGCCACGCCTTAGGTCCTAGTTACAAAATATACTATTACAAAAATTATTCAATTATCTTGTACAGTTTCCTTGCAATTAATTCCCAAAAATAGACTAAAATTCCGGGCGTGTAAGTAGAAGACCCCCTTCAGGCGACTTTTTTGGTGGGCCTCATTACAAAATTGTCAGATTTTCAGTGCAAGCAGGTTGTTGTTGAACTAATTATTTGAAAGTTTTCTGCACTACTACATTTTAGTACCCATTAGTGAATTTGTTTTAAGTACTTAACCAATCGTAAATTTTGGTTAAATTGTTACACAGTAAAAAAATGTTAAAAAAATTATTATACAAAAAACAAATCAATGAAAAAAATGATAATAAATTATTAAAAATGTACAGACTGTAATTTTGAAAACACAACTAATGGTTTCACGGAAATTCTCGAGATTCAACAAAATTCACAATACTTATTTTACTTAATAGACGATAATTCTAGCTTCAAAAAAATTTTTTCCTCGACGAAATATTAATTATAAATGCTTTGCTAAGGTAACGTAGAGAAAAATTTTGGAAAATCGTTTCAACTCTGTAAATAATAAACGAAAATTCGAGTCTATGAAAATGCTAAATATCTAAAAAAAATTTTGAATCTTGGAGCATCTTATTCTGATAATCTCAAAGAAATCCATGAAAATACTAGAAAATCTTTTGAATAATACAAACACTGGAAAAATACTAAAAGCAAGAGAAATCTATGTACGTACCTACTGTTTTTTGAAAAATCGAAATAAATACTCAAGATCTACAAAACTGCGAATTTTTAAACATAAAATGCTAAAAAATGTAGATAACAATCTATAGAAATACTATGAATCTATATGAATACTAAAGACATAACAAAATCTTCGAAACACTAAAAAGAACGTAAACACAAGAAACCTATATGGTACTCAAAATTCATCTAGATGTAGTTTTGCCAGAAATTTGTTGAAATACTGAAAAATTATCGAAATTTAATTCCAGGGCAATGAATTCGAGAAACCTACAACGAATTTTTCAAAAACACTATAAAGAACTTTCGAAATTTCATTGTTACTTTAAAACAAAATGAGAAATACTAGTAATCTGCGAATACTGAAAAACTATGTTGATATATCTTTCTAAAACATGTATAATACTTTGAATCCTATAGAGCATATTTTTGAAAAAATGTATATGTAAATCTAAAAAAGTGACACAAAATACTATAAAACTGCATCATCAAGATTCAATACCAAAATTCTAAGACTATGGAATACTGAAATTATGTTAAGGTAAGATTTTCTAGAAATCTTTAAAAATATCATAAAATTCCTTGAACTTTATATTACTAGAGCATCGAATTCAAGAAATCCATAATAATAGAAGAAAATGACTAAGTTTTATAAATACTTCATAAATTCATAAAATACTCAAAGAATGGAAAAAAAATAAATTTGAACCTCAGTGACTTAAAAATCACAAAAATTGAAATCTATTACACAAAACACGCATATATATGAAAAATATGACTCTTGATTCCTAAAGCTCTATAACTTGAAAATCCCGGAATTCAAAGAATGTAAAAGTTATTCCTTCGTAACCAGATCGTCATACATTCAAAAATAAAAAATCCGTTTTTTTTTTCTAGAAAACCCACCGAAAATTTTCCTGCCTACGCCTCTAAAATACGCCATTCACCTCAAAAGCCAATTCCTTACAAAACTCAAAATTATAGGTAAATCTTCAAACCTTAGTACAATACACTACAATTAATTTTTCTTCGCCCCCCTCCCCCCGCCACCCGCCCTTTCTTCCATGTCACAGACTGTCACAACGACGCAGCCCCGTAACGAACCAAAATCCAGTTCGATCGCTCCTTTGCATCAGGAAAGGCCGTAAAAGCGTTTATTGCGATGGGGTGCATTATTCGCGGGCTTTTGATGCATCATATCGAAATTTAGAAACATTACGAGAGAGTCAATGACCTCGGGAAATAGAGAGATGAAGGGAGAGGGAAATATATATTCCTCGTTATGTCAACCCATCCGTTTTCATTGGTTCGTGGGCATTCAGATTTTATGAGATAAAGTCGGCCAATTACCTCCCTTCATAAATGATCCCTTTGTGCCAAGGAGCGGGACATTTTATTAGACCTTAAATTGCATAAACAAGGGGAGAGGAAGCCATTGTTTTTGTCAAAAACAATGACTTTGCAATTCGAATTGCATATTCGTCGAATGCATATTCGACGGACCTGGCGGCTGCGACGGGGATAAAATTTCGGGCTTTCGATAGTGAAAGATGCGCTTTTGTCGGATATCACACTAGACGCGGAGGCTTCCAAAAAATCCCGAGTGATAACGTTGGCTTTGCGAGGTTGTTTATCAAAAAAAAGCCTTGACAATGTTCGTCATTTTCATACTGCAATGGAATATTTTATGATTTATATTATATACTCTGTTTCGAGCGGAAAGTTCGTTTATAAAGAAAATAATCATTTCATACATTTAATGAAAAAGTTAATTAGGACTTAAAAGACAAATGCGATAATAAAACACAAAGAGGAAATTAGAGTCTTTTTGCACATTCAGTCCTTTCTTTTTCCATGTTGTTTCAAATATTCTTTCTAATAACATTTAGAGAATAGATTTATACTGTTTTTTGGACTACTCGTATTTTTCGTTTCTTTCTGTTTTTTCATAGATTTTTTTTTTTTCAAAAATTGCTCTACAAATTTAAAGAATTCAATACTTTGAGATTAATTTAGTAGGTCTTTTAGAAACAAGTATCACTACAGATTTTTCTGTTATACAAGTTTAGAGTATCTACTACTAGCTTTTTTCAAAATTTTTTTGATTATTTATAAAACTTGAGGAATTTATTATTTCCATAGATATGTGCAAATCGATTTCTAAAAGTAACTTAAGTTGAATATTTTCAAATAAAAGAATGAGTTAAACAAAAAGAATATTGCAACCATCAGAAATCATTCGCAGAAAAAAAAACTTTTATCATACAATCTTCGGCTCATTCGCTCTATCGATCTTTCATAAATTCCACACTCAAAGTCCATCAAAACTGACAACTTTTCTTTTAATGTAAAATGACTGCACTATATAAAGTGCATTATTACGGTTTTGAATCCGAGACAAAGCTGACGATGACAGTTCAAGCGCGCAGATCGCGAGCCTCAGCAAAGGATACCAAGTTCGCTCGAGTGTGAAGACCGTGCGCTTAACGAACTTGTGTTAATGCACGTCAAAATGCTCGCCTGTGCACTACGTAGCTATTCTCGAGGTGATTATTGTAACCTCGACAAAGGGACGACAAATTACTCGCTACATCGATTACCGAAGAACGTCTTTTTTTCCCTTCGAGTCTTGAGTATTAGCGAAACATATTTTACGCCTTTGGGTATGCACTCTATTACGTTTTCACAGCAGTCTTAGCAACGTACACTGAAAGGAACGTTTATTTACAGTAAATATGCTGCCAAATTTCGTTTTTTTCAGAAAAATTTATTAACACGTAAGAAATTTTCTGTCCACGGAAAATTTAAGAAGGTCGTTTAAATAATACCAAATTTAAATTGCAATCATTAATCGATTCCTTTTTAATATTAAATATTTTAGAATAAAATATTCTCAAATAAGTAGCTTCTTTGACCGAAAACGATATTTTTTTGCTTGTATCTAAATATGAAATTCGTAAACTCTAAACGAATCTTATTTGATGGGAATAAACGTTTCTCTCAGTGTGTATGACTCATCGTCACTGCCAAGTCTTCAGTGACAATGGCAACCTTAGTCTCGTTAAAAGTTGTGCTTGATGAAAACCTTGTTTTTATTACCAAGCATGTAATACACGAAAGCGTATCACGATGATTTACGCGGTAGAGGAAATCTGGGAAACGCAGGTCTATTGTCAAAGTATACAACAGAGAAAGCAACTCTGCAAACGCGTATACAGGGGTTATTGATTTTCGTTTCCTCGGGGCTCTATGCGCGCTGTTTAATAATCGGCTCTGTATTGTCTGTAAGTGTGTATAATCGGATGAAATCGGGTTGGTTCAATGCGAATCGCGATTCGCCGGGTTTTCATAATCACGCTCCCCGCGAGCGATGCGATCGCCATTTTTTCATGCTATGTACATAGAACATCGATGATTTCGCGCGTGAACTTTCGCGGCAGCGACTTTCATCGGAATTTTTCGATCGGGATTACGAGATGAATTTGCAATGCAAAAACCAAGTACGAGAAAACTGACGTTAACTCATGAGAAAGTTGGCACGTAAAAATTAAAAAAGAATTATTTACGAAATTTTTTCTCAAGGTATTTTTATATTATTTTACGTATATATGCTTCATAACATTTTTTCGGTTCTAACCGAAAAAATTCTTAACAGTTGTTTTTGTGTCAAAAAAAAAATGTTGGACTGTCTTGTATACTAAATACCGTGTCATCTGAATGGCAAAAAAAAATTTTTAATAAACTAACAAGGTTAATGTTGGTTTAAAAATTTTAACAAATTTACGAATTATTTTCAATTTCTCGATAATGCTATTAAAATTGCACCCTGTTTTTCTTTTGATGGTAAATATATTTATTTCTTTGTCATTATATTCTTCCAAACTTTTTTTTAACGAACAAACCTCATTATAAATGAAAATTTTCGAAAATCATAGGGAAATGGGTAAAAAATAAACGTAATTGACAGACACGATTTAAAAAAATGTAGGGGAGACCGGGGCATTTCGGGACACTTTTTGCATTGTGAATTTTTACGAATTCATTAACATGGTTTTTGTTGAACAACATATATTTTCTGAAATCTTGAACCCTCCTCTTTTGAACCCTTTGAACAGGATTTTTCAATTTGTGATATTATAAATAATATTTATTTAACAGTTAAAAGTGCAGATCGTCCCTAATTGCCCCGGTACCGGGGAATTTCAGGACACTTCGTTTAGAAGCAGAAAAAATGTCATTAAAATTGAGAAATATGTTTTCAACCATATTTTGTGTTCAATATTTTATTGACTTCAATTATTGCACAAAAGTTAAAAAATTAACAAAGTATTTTATTGTCGTCACTAGATTTTTTATCGACTTCAACACTTGGGGATAATTTTCATGTATAGTCTTCAATTTTCGTCGCTAGATTCTCGCTGGTACGTCTTTGGACGTCCTCTGTGCGCTGGTTGCTTTTTTACTGGTTTCTTTTTTGAGATTGACTCTTCTTTTTCAATGGTTTGTTTGCAAATATATTTTGGAGTCCCTAAATTCCCCGGCACGAATTTTTTGGGTTTTCGCTCTATACAGACTCAACCGAAAAGCTACTGTTTAAATAAGGATATTCGTTATATTCTGAAGCCTAGACAAAATAAATTTACTCACCTGTTTTGATGTTCCGCGGTTCCTGGTGAAAAACAAACGCGAAAATGTCACAACTCAAATCTTACGTTTTCGTGTCAGAGTACACATTCACTTCTCCACACATAATAGGTTACATGTGAAATCGACCAAACTCCGTTGGTAAAGTAGTTGCCTAGTGAGCAACATAAGATAATTTTTTGGAATTTTTCCAATATACCTTTGCTTTATCTAGCTCCAAATTTTTCCTGACGTTTGAAAACGAAATTAATCACAGTCCAAGACTGTTTTTTCGTATCGAAATAGGCAAAGCGAGCGCGTAGGGTCAACTAGAAGGATTCAATTTGTGCGTTCGCGGTTTAACAAAGGCCTTTAGAATTGTCAGCTCTGACGCGATTCGTGAGAATGATACATGAACATCGTATTTCGTTGTCCGAAGCTTCGTGAAAAATTGTATTACATGGTTTGCGTATACGGATTCGTAACGAGATTACGGCACGTACACACGAATGCCAACGACAAACGCGTTTCTGATTGGGCTTGCATCCACGGCGTATGAACAAAAAAAAACCATCACCCAGACAATTCGGTTATTCCGGACCGCGATTGTGATTTATTCCTAACTAACGATATTGGACATTTTCAATATAATCCTGAAGTGTCAATGTTTCGGATTATTTGTTTTTCATGCCCTCAGTTATTTACGTACATTCCCGATCATCCGTCACTGTAAAAACTGTGCCTCACAATTTATATCGGTGGCATGAAGAATTCTATACTTAATTTTATCGCAACCCGTCAATTTTCTATCGCGACAAAACGCGACGATCTGAAAAGAATTTCTTCTAATTATACCGTCGTATTCCTCGCCTTTATCGAAAAACATAAAACGAAAAATCGGGAGTGAGTCACGTTAGGAGCCAAGTGGGACGAAAACTCAACTCATTGCAATTTCAATTTAAATCGTTTGGATTGCGAATCTTACTGAAAGTTGATTCATCACGGTCTGAATTCCGAATCATCAAATACCTTGTCTGAATGTAAAAATCTTGCAGATGATAATCGAAATAAGAAAGTGTTTGTGTTGGATTTCTAAATGCCATTTGTCTGAATTTTTTTCTCAAGGACCACGTCAGATTCTTTGCTTAACCAGCAACATATCACGAAAAACAAATGCATGACTCAATGTTCAGCCTTGAGAAATTGTTACAAAGGTTATTAAAAACTCATAACGTTCGTCATCGGACATTACAAAACGTTCGGCAACAAAAGGCGTCTGAATTTTGCCGGACGTGCGTCCACAATAAGGAGGAAGCAAAAGTAACGACAATAAAATACGGACGTGTTGTGTTCCAAGACAAAACACGAGGACGGATAGTCAACTTTCGTACACTTGGCTGCTGTCCAAGTTAACGTCATCACAGTTCAAGAAGTTTGCTCGAGTGCGCGAGCAAATCGATACGATCTTGTGATGTAACTCCATCCCTGAAGGAAGAGAAAATAGCACTTGCCACTGAGATTTCCACCAACTAATTACGCAAGATTGGCATTCAAACTTTCATTAACTCTTTCCACTTTTACTACTCTACAAATCAAAATTTTCTATCCACAAATTGATTTTGCTCGAACATCGAAAGAAAGAACAGAACAGAAAAAGCAATTAAATGAATAAAGATATCATTTGTTAAGCAGAATACTTTTTTAGTTGTGATACCTGCAAATATTATTTTTAAATACAAAAAGTTAAAATTTATAATAAATATTTAGTATCCAATTAGTATTTTTCTAATATTACATATTTTCTCATCCAACAAAGAACTTTTTACTCTTGTTAAGCTCACCTTCAGCGAAATATCACTTGTCATTGAAGAAGTTCAAATGAAATCAAGCCGCGAATTTTCTATTAATCTTAGCATGCACTTCTGTCTTTCTTTGTTTCAATTGTTGCGCCCTCATGTAATTTCCCTCTGCCTCAATTTACTCGACTTTGTACTAGATAGAAAATTTCTTTCGTCTTCTATTCTAAGGTAGATATTGCTTGAAGTGAAATATTTCGCTCTTGCGTTAACTGTAATTTATTCTGAGCTTTTTCGATTCAGCTTTTATTTACCGACCGAAAATTGATTTTCGACGAATATTATTTCTAGTTATACAGTGTGTCCCAAATTCATAGGGGCACCCAGTTTTTTAGTCAAATTTTTAAAGTTTTTCAACCAAACAAATCTTAATTTGCACAAGCTATTTCTACTTATAATTCACGATTTCTCTCTTTTTTTGGTGAGCCTACGACAATTTGTTCGTT
>JAPYZL010039109.1:0-23101 GCA_030522825.1 Platygaster orseoliae
ACAAAAAATGATTTTTCAAAATGCTTCGAGGATTGGAAAAAACGTTATCACAAGTGTATAATGTCTGATGGGGATTACTTTGAAGGGGACAAAATTGATGTTCATGAATAAATAAATAATTCTTGAAAAAACATGAAATTCGCGATACTTTTTGAACAAACCTCGTATACCAAACACTCGGATTACCTGAAACATAGCCGAAATATTAAGATTGTACCTCTCACGTATGGCTATTTTCCTGCCTGTGATAATTTTTCATGTTGAAGGCTTTGAAATCGTGATATAGCTTTCACAAGAAACAAAAAACACGATTTTGGTACCTGTAACATAAGGAATTCTATTAATTCAGTTATGGAAATTAAGTCGTTGCAATGTAACAACTATGAGATGTGGGTAAAATGTGTCATTTTGATTCAAATCAAGAGTGCAGTTAGGCCTTCAAGTACAGCATTCGTTTTAATTACTTTTACACTGAGAAACAATGAGCAATCCGGTGTGCACATAAATAACATCGCAAAGAGAATCGTGTTCATTTCACATAATTGTTTTATCATTTCATTAACGCTGTAACAAACATACGAGATCAAATTGTCTTCTATTTCCTGTTTTAACCATGGGGTTTCTATTTTACGACGATGGTTTCTAAAAGGCTTCAAATGAATCATTGGATTCCATTTTTATCGTGTTTTTTAATCGTGGCATACAAAACAATGTACAAAAAGATAGGTGTCAAATATATTAACTTATAATCATAATTTCTACTCATTAAAAACTATTAAATAACGTCTGAAACTACGAGAAATGGAATCGGTGATATTTATTGCTTTGAACACTGTTTAGAAAAAATTTATTTTTGTTTCTTTGAATTTCGAACAAGAACGGAAATGAAGGCGAGCGCTGCTATAATGCGAATAAACTTTCATGCAGTAAGAGCACGAGTGTACATGTCCGCAATCGAGTTGAACATGTTTTTTCAAGTTACTTTCATCTGAGTAAGAGGCGCCGCACGTGAAACACACAAACGGCTGGGACGTATTCCAGACACGGTTAGGATTCTTGGTGCAATACCGCTTCTCGTGTGTGAGCAAGCGACTAAGTTCCGTATACCTTTTTTCGCAATACTTGCATACATACAAATCACTCGAATTCCCTGAAACATAGCCAGAATATTAAGATTGTACCACTCATGTATGGCTATTTTCGTGTCTATGAGCAAAAAATCGATTGCTTACAAATGCGAACATAATTTTGCATGTTGAAGGCTTTGAAATCGTGATTCAGCTTTCAGAAGAAACAAAAAACATGATTTTAGTGCCTGAAACATTAAGAAACCCTATTATTGTAGTTATGGAAATTAAACTTCATTGGTTGGTTTTTGATATAAATGTACAAATGTAACAACTATGAGGTTGGGGTAAAATGCATCATTTTGATTTAAATCGAAAGTGCAGTTAGGCCTTCGAGAAAAATATACATTTTAATTATTTTGCACTGAGAAACAATGAGTAATTCGGTGAGCACATAAATTACATCGAAAAGAGAATAATATTCATTCCACAAAATCTTTTAATCATTTTATTAACGCTATGAACTAACATACATCATATTGTCTTTTATTTTCTGTTTTAACCATAAGGTTTCTTTTTTACGACGTTTGTTTCTGAAACGCTTCAAATCAATCATTGCATTACATTTTAAGAAGAACTTAAAATCATAATATCTACTCATCATAAACTATTCAATAATGCGATTTTTTGTTTTTAACACTGTTTACAAGTTTCTTCAAGTTCCTTTAAATTTCGAACAAAAACGGATGTGACGGTGACAGCTGCTATAATGCTTATAAACTTTCTTGCAGTATGGGCATGAGTGTACAAGTCCGCAATCGCGTCGAATATGTGTTTTCAAGTTTATTTCATTTGAGTGAGAGGCGCCACACGTGGAACACACAAAGCGCCGGGACGTATCCCAGACCTGGTCGGGATTCCTGCTGCAATAATATTTCATGTGTCTGATCCAGTCAAGAAGGCCATCGAATACGTTCCAACAATACCTGCATTCATACGCACCATTCAGAATCCCTGAAACATAGCAGGACTATTAAGGTTATATCAACCACATATAGCTTTTTCGTGCCTGTGAGTAAACAGTCGACTGCTCAAGTGCTCACAAGTGCGAACATCATTTTTTATGTTCAAGGCTCTAAAATCGTGATTTAGCTTACGCACAGTAGCAATTAGCACGATTTTATAGTGCCTTAAAGATGATAAAAACCTATTAATGCAACTGGTAATATTAAGCCGTTGCAATTAAACTTCACTCGTATATTTCCATCATAGGAACAATATAATAATTATGGGTAGGGGTAAAACAAGTCATTTTTATCGAAGTTAATAATTCAGTTTAGGTATTAACCAAAAATAGTTGTTTTCATTATTTTACACAAAGAAATAATGAGAAACCCTGAGCGTTCATGAAATATATCGCAAAAAGAATCATGTTCATTTCACATAACTTTAATAAATTGTTTTTTATCATAACTTCTAACCATAATGTTTTTTTTTTTCACGACGTTGGTTCCTGGGAAGCAAAAAATATTCCTTGAATTACATTTATTTATTTATTTACAAAAGTGACATTTTTTCTGTTTGTTTCGACTCCCAGCAAGAACGCAGGTGCTGATGAAGAGAACGGTAATGCTTAAAAATACTCTTGCAGTTTGGGCAAGGATGCATACGTCCACAATCGTGACGAATATGGAAGTTCAATTGCTTTTTAACTGAGAACCCGGCGTTGCACGAGGAACATGTAAAGGGCCGTACTGTTAGAGAGGCAGGATTAGGATTCCACTCGCATAACTCTTTCTCGTGTCTGATCCAGTGATGACGCTGCTCATACCTTTTCCCGCAGTACATGCATTCATAGAAAACATTCGCATCCCCTGAAACATAACCGAAATGTTACGATTGTGCAAATGACAAAAATGCCAGTTTTTAATTACCAATATGTTACCAGTGCGCAACCAATTCATGCAAAATACCAGTTAATGAACATACAAAATAGAGTCATTACAACTCAACTTTCTTGTTCGGTTTTCAATTTCTACGAATAATTGAAAGCTGGGAATAAGAATATTTATTATGAAGTTATACAAGATACAAAAACATTTATGTAGAAAATTTATTAATAATCAACGAAATACTGACATTTTTTACAAAGCGTACTAGATTTTTTTTTCCAGTTTCTTTTGGAAATTCAAATCACTTCTAATTTTTTATACCTTTAGTTCATTGAACGCTGAAAATAAAACGTATTTCACAAAAAAATGTTAAGTAGTACAGCTGGAAATAACGATCATTACTATATATCGATTAAATATCAAAACGAAGCTCTTTGACTCTTTTTTCCACTGTTTAGAAAATGTTTTTTTCAACTTCGTTTGGCCTCCCACAGGCTTGGATGTGAACACGTAAATTCTTTATTAGCATGAAATTTTTTCCACAATATGAGCATGTATGGGAACGTCCACAGTCGTGTTTGATATGAAAGTTCAATTTTTTTTTTTCTGCATACGCGGCACTGCACATGGAACACACAAAGGGCCGCGGTGTTCGATAGACTACGTCGGGATTCCAGGAGCAAGAATACCGCAAGTGTCTAACTAAGTGACGACGATGCTCGTACGGTTTTCCGCAGAAATTGCATTTACTCAAATATGTCGTGTTTTCTGCAACATAGCCAAAATTTTGCAAATTAACCATTGCACGAATCATGAAAATGCCAGTAAAAACAAGTAGAAAAATGCATTCGTTTCAACTCTCATTTGCGGTTCGGTTTTAGATGTCACACAAAAATTAAGGAATATAGAACATTTTTATTAGAACTCATTGACTATTTGATGATGGTCCTACTTTCCATACAGTTGGATCAATAAATTGTTTTTTTTTTTATTACACTGCTTATAAAATTTAAACTATAATTTTTTAAACTCTCCATTATGTTGAACACGAAGATGAGTACGTAAATTTGTTATTTGCATGTAAGTTTTTCCGCAATATGAGCATAGGTGGGAACGTCCACAATCGTGTCTGATATGAAAGTTCAATTTTTTTTCTTCTAAAAACGAGGCGCGGCACAAGAGACACTTAAATGGTTTCGGTGTTGGACGAGCAATGTTGGGATTCAATCTGAGATGATATCGCAAGTGCCTGGATAACTGCTTTCGATGCTTGAACGTTATTCCGCAGAACTTGCACTTAACCGAATATATCACGTTCTCTGCAACATGACCAAGATATTACGAATTATTCATTGTATGAATCACAAGAATGCCAGTAAATGCAAGTAAAAAGATAATTTCGTTTCAACTCAACTTTGCTCTTCGGTTTCGAATGTCACACAACAACTGAGAACATGGGAGGAAAGTATTTCTGCAGGATTTCTTTGAATTCATAGACCGTTTGTTGATAGTCTTCGTAGTTTACAAGTGACAATGTTTTATTAAATACGTTGATTTGAAAAAACCTCCAAAATAATTCCAAGTAATCAAGCCAAAAATAACTCATTCAACTTTTTATTTCAGACTGTTTACAAAAATTGTTCTCCGGCTTTATTTGACTCTACATTATGGAACTTACGGAGGTGAGAACGTAAATTAGATATATGCGAGTAAGTATTTCCGCAATATGAGCATTGGTGGAAACGTCCGCAATCGTGTTTGATATGGAAGGTCAATTTTGCTTTTTGTAAGAACCCGGCGCCGCACGAGGAACACTCAAAGGGCTTCTTCTGTGTTGTACGAGCTATGTTGGGATTGTACTGGCAATGATACTCCGAGTGGATTACTAAGTGACGACGATGCTCGTACAATTTTCTACAGTAATTGCATTCATTCAAATATCTCACGTTGTCTGCAACACAGCCAAGATATTAGGAATTTACCGTTGTAATAATCACAAAAATTACAGTACATACAAGTATGAAAATTCATTCGTTTCAGCATAACCTCGCTGTTCGGTTTCTAATATCACACAAGAATCAAGAACTTGGAAGAGGAGTATTAATTCAGAATTTCTCTAAATTCTTTGACCTTCGGTTTATAGTCATCATAGTGGAACTGACGATAGATATTAACATTCTCGAAAAACTATGGTACAATGTACTCAGGATAAACCGGGGTTATACTAGCCCCAATAGTTTCATTCAAAAGTGCAGTTCGAATCCTCGAGCATAAAACTCGAAATATTGCAAACAACTATGTTAAAGGAGAATTTTTTTAAATTTTTGCCACCTTAGAATAATGAGACATTATGTTTGCAAATTTATTATCGCATGAACAAAATTACTTTTATTTCAAAAAATTTCCAAAATACATCATTCACACTGCGTTAATCATATCATTACGTATTTTTTTCTTATTCTCACTTAGAAGAACAACTCTCATTCCTTCAATCGTTGATTTGATAAATGCTGAAAACACATCATACTCAATTTTCGTACAAAGTGTAAAAAAAGAATTTTTAATAATAGAGCCAAAAATAACTCATTTGTGTGGATCGTTAATACTGATCAATGAAATATCGACATGCTGAAGCTCAGTTAACTTTTTATTTCAGACTGTTTACAAAAATTGTTCTCCAGCTTTATTTGACTTTACATTATGGAACTGACGGACGTGAGATTGTAAGTTATGAATGTGTTTGTAAATTTTTCCGCAATATGAACAACGGTGAGAACGTCCACAATCGTGTCGAATGTGGTAGGTCAATTTCCGTTTTTCCAAATACCCGGCGCTGCAAGAGGGACACTGAAAAGGCTTCTTTGGTGTTGGATAAGCAATGTTGGGATTATACCGGCAATGATAATGCAAGTGCTTGGTTAAGTAACGACGATGCTTGAACCATTTCCCGCAGTAATTGCACTTATTCGAATATGTCAGGTTCTCTGCAACACATCAATGATATTAGAAATTTACCATTATGAGAATCACAAACATAGCAGTAGACTTAGGTATAAAAATGACCCCGTTTCAGCACAACTTCGCTGTTCGTTTTTTGATATCACACAAGAACCAAGAATTGAAAGGGGAATATTGATTCAGAATTTCTCTAAATTTTTTGACCTTCAGTTGATAGTCACCAGAGAGTGTAACTGATGATAGATATTAACATTCTCAAAAAACTATGGTAAAATGTACTCAGGATAAACAGGGGTTAAATTGACCCCAATAGTTTTATTAAAAAGTGCAGTTCGGACCCTCGAGCATAAAACTCGAAATCATGAAAACAACTTTGTTAAGGGAGGATTTTTTTTAATTTTGGCCACCTTTGAATAATAATACATAATATGTGCTTATTTATTATGTCATGAACAAAATTACTTTAATTCCAAAAAACTTCCAAAATACATCAATTAATTTCGTTTATCATCATTACGTATTGTTTTTTATTCTCACTCAGAAAAACAATTCTCATTCCTATAACCGTTGAGTTAATAAATGCTGGAAACATATCAAACTCAATTTTTGTACAAAGTGTAAAAATAGAATTTCGAGTAATAGAGCCAAATACTGATCAATGAAATATCGACATGCTGAAGGTCAGTTAACTTTTCATTTCACATTGTTTACGAAAATTGTTCTCCAGCTTTAATTGACTTTACATTATGGAACTGACGGACGTGAGATCGTAAATTCTTTATCTGCCGGTAAATTTTTCCGCAATATGAACAACGGTGAGAACGTCTGCAATCGTATTGAATATGGTACTTCAAATTTCTTTTTTCCGTGTATTCGACGCTGCAAGAGGGACACTGAAAAGGCCTCTTTGGTGTTGGACAAGCAATGTTGGGATTGTACAGGCAATAATACTGCAAATGCGTGATCAGGTGACGACGATGCTTGTACCGTTTCCCGCAGTAATTGCACTTATTCGTATATGTCACGTTCTCTGCAACACATCAATGATATTAGAAATTTGCCATTGTAAGAATAAAGAAAATGGCAGTAGACACAAATATAAAAATGAACTCGTTTCAGCGTAACTTCGCTGTTCGGTTTCTAATATCACACAAGAATAAAGACTTGAAATGGAAATATTTATTCAAGATTACTCTACATTCATTGACCATTTGTTTATAGACATTTGAGAGTGTAACTAGCGATAGATATTATCAATCTTGAAAACTATGGAACAATGTACTCAGGATAATCCTGGGTCAACTAGCCCTAATACTTTTATTCAAAAATGCAGTTCGGATCCTCGAGCATAAAACTCAAAATAAAGAAAAGAACTACGTTGAAAGACAATTTTTTTTTTAATTTCTGCCACCTTATAATAATCAGATATCATGTTTGCCAATTTGTTATATCACGAACAGAGTAACCTTAATTTCGAAAAACTTTCGTATGTAATTAAATTTTGATTATAAATATTATTTCCCAGCTTTATTTAACTTTACATTATGGGACATACGGAGGTGGAAACGTAAATTATTTTTATTCATGTAATCATTTCCGCAATATGAGCATGGGTGGGAACGTCCGCAATCGTATCGGATATGAAAATTCAAAGCCTTTTTCTCTGAGTAACCAACACTGCACGAGGAACACTCAAATGGCTTCTTTGGTGTTGTACGAGCAATGTTGGGATTGTACCGGCAATGATAATGCATGTGCTTGGTTAAGTGACGACGATCCTTGTACGATTTTCCGCAGTAATTGCACATGTTCAAACAAGTCGCGTTCTCTGCAACACAGCGAAGACATTAGAAATTTGCCATTTTAATAATCACAAAAACAAAAGTAGATACAAGTAAAAAAATTTATTCGTTTCCGTACAAGTTCGATGTTCAGTTACTAATAACACATAAATATCCAGAACTTGCAATGCAAATATGTATTCACGTTTGCTTTTATTTTATTGATGATGTGTTGATAGTCATCGGAGATTGTAATTGGTGAAAGATTTATCATTCTCCAAAAACTATGGTACAATGTACTCAGAATAATCCAGGGTTCAAGTAGCCCTAATACTTGTATTCAAAAGTGCATTTCGGATCCTCGAGCATATAACTCGAAATAATGAAAACAAATATGTTTAACGGGAATTTTTTTTTTAATTTTTGCCACCTTACAATAAAGACACATCATGTTCGCAAATTTATTATATCACGAACAGAGTAAGCTTAATTTCGAAAAACTTCCAAAATACATCAATTAAACTGCGTTATTAATGTCATGACGTATCGTTTCTTACTCACACTTGGAAAAACCATTCTCATTTTCTCGACAGTTTGATTTATAAATGCTGGAAACATATCGGTGTACTCCATTTTTTAAGCGTTTACAAAAAGCGTAAAAAAAGAATTTCAAATAATAGTAATAATAATAATGATCGATGAAATATCGACATGAAGAAGCTCATTAAAATTTCTTTTTCACGCTGATTACAAAAATTATTTTCCAGCTTTATTTGACTTTACATCATGGGAAATACGGAGGTGAGAACGTAAATTACTTTTATTCAAGTAAATATTTCCGCAATATGAGCATGGGTGGGAACGTCCGCAATCGTGTTTGATATGGTAGGTCAAACTTGCTTTTTCTGAGTACGCGACGCTGCACGAGGAACACTCAAATGGCTTCTTCGGTGTTTTACGAGCAATGTTGGGATTGTACCGGCAATGATAATGCAAGTGCTTGGTTAAGTGACGACGATGCTCGTACCATTTTCCGCAGTACTTGCACATATTCAAACAAGTCGCGTTCTCTGCAACACAGCCAAGATATTAGGAAATTACCATTGTAAGTGTCACAAACATGCCAGTTGCTACAAGCAAAAAAATTAGTTTGTCGCAGCACAACCGCGCAGTTCAGTTTCTAATATCACACAAGAATCAAGAACTTGGAATGAAAAGATTTATTCAGGATTGCATTTATTTCATTGGCCATTTGATAATAGTCATCGGAGAGTACAACTGACGATTGATATTGACATTTTTGAAAAACTATAACATAATGTACTCGGGATGAACTGGGGTTCAACTTTCTCTAGTACTTTCTATCAAACGTGCAGTTCGGATCTTCAAGCACAAAACTGAATATAATAAATATAACAATGCAGAACTAGAATTTTTTCTTTTTTTCACCTTGGAATCATTGGACGATAAATTGTATCATGAACAAAATTACGTTGATTGATGAAAACCTCAAAATTTGTAATTTCAACTGCTTTTAACATGTCATTACATATTGTTCCTTTTTTTCATTTGGAAGAACAATTCTCGTTCTTTCTACCGTTAATTTAATAAATCCTGAAAGCATATCGTATACCATTTTTGAAGCGGTTACAAAAAGTGTAAGAAAAGATTTGAATAGAGCCAAAAGTACTCATTTCTGTAGATCGATAAAAACTGATCAATGAAATATCAATATGGGGAAACTGAATAAATTTTTTATTTCACACTGTTTACCAAATATGTTCTTCAACATTATTTGAATTTACATTATGCAACTGATGAAGGTGAGGACGTAAACTATTCATGCGATTGTAAATTTTTCTGCAATATGAGCATAGGTGAGAACGTCCGCAATCATGTCGAATATGGTAGGCCAAATTTATTTTATGTGAGTACCCAGCGCTGCACGAGGAACACTTAAAAGGCTTCTTTGATGTTGTACGAGCAATGTTGGGATTGTACCGGCAATGATGCTGCAAGTGCTTAGTTAAGTGACGACGATACTCGTACGATTTTCCGCAGTAATTGCTTTCATTCAAATATCTCGCGTTGTCTGCAACACAGCCAAGATATTAGGAATTTACCATTGTAATAATCACAAAAATAACAGTACATACAAGTATGAAAATTTATTCGTTTTAGCACAACTTCGCTGTTCGGTTTCTAATATCGCACAGGAATCAAGAATTTGAAAGGGGAATATTTATTCAGAATTTCTCTCAATTCTTTGACCTTTCGTTGATAGCACAGGCCACAGAAAAAAAAGTATCCTTAATTTTTTACACGTATTTGTAAAACAAATTTCAAAAAACGAAAAACAAATTTCAAAACAAATTTCAGTTTTAATACTCGACCTATCGTATTTGCAGTAGCTATAGTTTCTTTATAGTTTTCAACGCCCTCCCAGTCAGGGCTGCCAGATTATACGGAAAAATCCGTATTAGACAAGGACAAGCTTACGTCTTTTTTGACGATAGACGGAGAAAACAAAACAGAATCTGGCAGTTCAAGTTCAAAATATAATAAAAAATTGTATACCTATGTTTTTCTATCTCAGGAAATCGAATTGGAGATCAAATATTTTGTATAATTTTTTTTAGTGAGAGCAACTTTTACCAAAAACATAAAAAAAAGGTATTTCGCATTATTCTATTAAGTTCACTGGAAAATCCCTACAACTGACCTCGGATTCGGATTCAGCGATGCCAAATACATATAAAAAGTCTCGTCTCATCAAAAGTTCAAGAGACTTTTTTTGTGGCCCTGTGTAGTCATCGGAGCGTGTAACTGACAATAGATATTAACATTTTCGAAAAACTATCGTATAGTATTATCAGGATAAACCAGGGTTCAACTGGCCATTATAACTACAATCAAATGTGCAGTTTGGATCTTCGAGCAAAAAACTGAAAATGGATAAAATAACTATACAGACCTAAAATTTTTGTATTCACCTTGGATTAATAAGACAATTAATTATATCATAAACAAAATTAAGTTAATTTCAAAAAAACATTAAGATTCGTAATTTAAACTGCATCGATCATGTCGTAACGTATTGTTTCTCATTCTCACTTGAAATAACAATTCTTGTTCTCTACCGTTGGTTTAAAAAATGCTGAAAGCATATCGTATACCATTTTTGAAGCGGTTCCAAAAAGTGTAATAAAGGATTTCAAGTAATAGAGCCAATAGTACTAATTTCTGTGGATCGATAAATACTGATCAATAAAATATAGACATGGAGAAGCTTATTTAACTTTTTATTTCACACCGTTTACAAAAGATGTTTTTCGGCTTTATTTGACTTTACATTATGATACTTACGGAGGTGGAAACGTAAACTATCTTTACTCATGAAAATATTTCCGCAATATGAGCATGAGTGGGAACGACCACAATCGTGTCGAATATGGTAGGTCAATTTCGCTTTTTGTGAGAACCCGACGCTACACGAGGGACACTCAAAAGGTTTCGTTGGTGTTGTACGAGCAATGTTAGGATTGTACTTGCAATGAAACTGCAAGTGGTTGGTTAAGTGACGACGTTGCTCGTACCATTTTCCGCAGTAATTGCACTCATACGAATATGTCACGTTCTCTGCAACACAGCCAAGATATTAGGAATTTACTATTATACAAGATAAATACCTAGATACAATAGATAGATATATAGACATAAGTATAAAAATGAACTCGTTTCAGCACAACTTCGCTGTTCGGTTTCTAATATCACGTAAGAATCAAGAACTTGGGAGGGGAATATTTATTAAAAATTACTCTAAATTCTTTGACTTTTCGGTGATAGTCATTATAGAGTGTCTCTAACGATAGATATTACCATTTTCGAAAATCTATCGTATAATATACTCGGAATAAACCGGGGTTCAACTGGCCATTATACCTTCAATCAAACGTGCAGTTCAGATCTTCGAGCATAAAACTCAAAATGATAAACATAACAATGTAGAACTAGAATTTTTTTTTCACCTTTAAATAAAGAAACAATAAATTATGTCATGAACAAAATTACGTTGATTTTAAAAAAACCTCAGAATACGTAATTTAAACTACATGAATCATGTCTTTACGTATTATTTCTCATTCTCACTTGAAAGAAAAATTCTGGTTCTCTCTACCGTTGGTTTAACAAATGCTGAAAGCATATCGTATACCATTTTTGAAGCGGTTCCAAAAAGTGTTATAAAAGATTTTATGTAATATAGTCAAAAATAACTCATTTATGTTAATCAATAAATACTGATCAATGAAATATCGACATAGAGAAGCATATTTAATTTTTTATTTCACACTTTTTACAAAAATTGTTTTTCAGCTTTATTCATTTTACTTTACATTATGGAACTTACGGAGGTGAAAACGTAAACTATTTTTACTCATGTAAATATTTCCGCAATATGAGCATGGGTGGGAACGTCCGCAATCGTGTCGAATATGGTAGGTCAGTTTTGTTTTCTGTGTGAACCTAATGCTACACGAGGGACACTAAAAAGGCTTCGTTGGTGTTGTACGAGTATCGTTGGGCTTGTACCGGCAATGAAACTGCAAATGATTGCTTAACCGACGACGTTACTCGAACGACATTCAATAATAATGGCACTGAATCAAACATGTCGCGTTCTCTGCAACACAGCCAAGATATTAGGAATTACCATCGTAATAATCACAAAAATAACAGTAGATACAATTATAAAATTTTAATCGTTTCAGCACAACTTCGCTTTTCAGTTTATTATACCATACACGAATCAAGAACTTGAAATGGAAATATTTATTCAAGATTTCTTTAAATTCACGGACCATTTGTTGATAGTCATCGGGGAGTAAAACTGACAATAGATATAAAAATTTTCGAAAAATTACGGTATAATATACTCAAGAGAAAATGAATTATACCATAAACAGAATTACGTTGATTTCAAGAAACCTACAAAATACATCGGTTAAACTGCATTAATCATGTCATTTCGTATTGTATTTTATTTTCACCTAAAAGAACTATTTTAATTTTCTTTACCGTTGGTTTCATTGATGCTGGAAACATATCCTTGAACTCCATTCTTGAAGCGTTCGGAAAAAGTGTAATGAGAAATTTTTCGTAATAGAGAAAAAAAACTTATTTCTGTGGATCGGTACATACTGATCGATTAAATATCGACAAAAAAAAGATAATTAATTTTTTTATTTTACACTGTTCACAAAAATATTTTTACAGGTTTCTTTCACTCTACATTATGGAACTGACGGAGGTGCATACGGAATTTAACTATCTGCGTGTAAATTTTTCCGCAATATGAGCATCGGTGGGAACGTCCGCAATCGTGTCTGATATGAAAATTCAAATTTTTTTTATGTGAGTACCCGGCGCTGCACGAGGGACACTCAAAAGGCTTCCTTGGTGTTTTATGAGCAATGTTGAAATTGTACACGCAATGATCCCTCAAGTGTATCGTTAAGTAAGAATGATGCTCAAACGATTTTCCGCAGTAATTGCACTCATTCGAATATGTCGCGTTCTCTGCAACACACCCAAGATATTAGGAACTTACCATTGTAATAAACACAAAAATAACAATAGATACAAGTAAAAAATTAACTCATTTCAGCACCACTTTGCTATTCGGTTTATTATATCACACAAGAATCAAGAATGGAAATATTTATTCAGAATAGTTCGTATTTCATTGACTTTTTTTGTGGACAGTCATCGTACAGAACAACTGATGACAGATATTAACATTTTCAAACAAATTTTAAATAATGTACTCAGGATAAACCGGGGTTCAACTGGCCCTAATACTTTTATTCAAAAGTGCAGTTCGATATTCGAGCATAAAACTCAGAATAATGAAAACACATATGTGAAACTAGAACATTTTTCTTTAATTTTTGTCACCTTAGAATAAGACATCATTCTGCCAATTAATTATATCGTGAACGGAATTACATTAATTTTAAAAAACCTCCAAAATACTTCAGTTACACTGCATTATTGATGCCATTTCGTATTGTTTCATATTTTTACTTGGAAGAACAATTCTCATTCTTTAAACCGTTGATTTAATAAATGCTGAATACATTTCGTTGTACTCTATTTTTAAAGCGGTTTCTTAAAGTTGAAAGAAAGGATTTTGAGTAATAGGGCAAAAAATGACTCATTTCTGTGGATCGATATAATTGATCAACGAATTATTGACATGGTGTATCTCATTCCATTTTTTATTTCACGCTGTTTTTAAAAATTGTTTTCCAGCTTTAGACGACTTTTAACTATGAAAGTTACGGAGGTGAGCACGTAATGAAGATATCTGCGGGAAAGTTATTCCGCAATATGAGCATCGGTGGGAACGTCCGCAATCGTGTTTGATATGATGAGTCAAACTTCTTTTATGTGAGTATCCCGCGCTGCAGGAGGGACACTGAAAAGTCTTCTTTGGGTGTGTACATGCAATGATCCCTCAAGTGTATCGTTAAGTAAGAATGATGCTCGAACGATTTTCCGCAGAAATTGCACTCATACGAATATATCGCGTTCTCTGCAACACGCCCAAGATATTAGAAATTTACCATTGTAATAATCACAAAAATAACAGTAGATACAAGCATCAAAATTTATTCGTTTCAGCACAACTTCGCTTTTCGGTTTTTTACACCATACACGAATCAAGAACTTGAAATGGAAATATTAATTCAACATTTCTATAAATTTACTGACCATTTGTTACTAGTCTTCGGAGAGTACAACTAACGATTGATATCAAGATTTTCGAAAAACTATGGTATAATGTACTTAGGATAAAGCGAATTCAACTGGCCTTCATACTGTAATTGAAAAGTGCAGTTCGGATATTCGAGCGTAAAACTCAAAATAATAAAAACACATACGTGAAACTATAACTATTTAAAATTTTCATCATATTATAGTAATAAGACATCATTTTGCCAATAAATGATACGATTAACGGAATAACATTGATTTCAAAAAACCTCTAAAATACTTCAGTTAAAGTGCATTAATCATGTCTTTTCGAATTGTATTATATTCTCACTTGAAAGAACAATTTTCATTTTTTCAACCGTTGATTTACTAAATGCTAAAAACATTTCTTTGTACTCCATTTTTGAAGCCGTTTCTAAAAGTAAAAAAAAAAAATAATTTTGAATAATACACCAAAAAATGGCTTATTTCTGTTGATCAATATATCAACGAAGTATTGACATGAAGTAGCTCATTCTTTTTTTATTTCACACTGTTTATAAAAATTGTTTTCCAGCATTACATGACTCTTGACTATGTAATTTACGGAGGTGACTACGTAATGTAGATATCTGCGTGTAAGTATTTCCACAATATGAGCATTGGTGGGAACGTCCGCAATCGTGTTTGATATGGAAGGTCAATTTTGCTTTATGTAAGTACCCGGCGCCGCACGAGGAACACTCAAAGGGCTTCTTTGGTGTTGTATGAGCAATGTTGAGATTGTACCGGCAATGATACTCTGAGTGAATTACTAAGTGACGACGATGCTCGTACAATTTTCCGCAGTAATTGCACTTATTCAAATATCTCGCGTTCTCTGCAACACAGCCAAGATATTAGGAATTTACCATTGTAATCATCACAAAAATAACAGTAGATAGCAGTATAAAAATTTATTCGTTTCAGCACAACTTCGCTTTTAAGTTTACTATACCACACACGAATTAAAAACTTGAAATGGAAATATTTATTCAAGACTTCTATAAATTCACTGACCATTTGTTGATAGTCTTCGGAGAGTACAACTGATCTTAAAGATTTTTGAAAAACTATGGTATAATGCACTTAGGATAAAGCGAGGTTCGACTGGACTTAATACTTGGATTCAAAAGTGCAGTTCGGATTTTCGAGCATAAAACTCAAAATAATAAGAACACACATGTGAAACTAGAAAATTATTTTCAACTTTCATCACCTTAGAATAATAAGACATTATTTTGCCAATAAATTATACGATAAACAGAATAACATTGGTTTCAAAAAACCTCTTAAATACAATAGTTAAACTGCATTAATCATGTCATTTCGTATTGTTTCATATTCTCACTTGTAAGAACAACTCTCATTCTTTCAACCGTTAATTAAATAAATGCTGAGAACATTTCGTCGTACGCCATTTCTGAAACGGTTTCAAAAAGTTTGAAACAAAATTTTTTGATAATACAGCAAAAAGTGACACATATCTGTGGATCGATGAAAAAACTTATCAACGAAATATTGACATAGAGTAGCTCATTCATTTTTTATTTCACACTGTTTATAAAAATTGTTTTCCAGCTTTAAATGACTCTTAACTATGGGAGGTACGGATGCGAGCACGTAATGAAGAGATCTGCGTAAAAGTTTTTCCGCAGTATAAGCATGTGTGGGAACATCCGCAATTGTGTTTGATATGAAACTTCAAATTTCTTTCATCTGAGAACTTGGCGCTGCACGAGGGACACACAAGTTGTCTTTGGTGTTGTATAAGTAATGTTGGGTTTGTACCGGCAATGATAATGCAAGTGCTTGGTTAAGTGACGACATTGCTCGTACGACATTCTGCAGTAATAGCACTGATTCAAACATGTCGCGTTCTCTCCAACACGCCCAAGATATTAGAAATTTACCATTGTAATAATCACAAAAATAACAGAAGATACAAGTATAACAGTTTTTTCATTTCAGCACAACTTCGCTTTTTAGTTCCTTATACCATACACGAATCAAGAACTTAAAATGGAAATATTTATTCGAGATTTTTTTAAATTTACTAACCATTTGTTAATAGTCTTCGGAGGGTACAGCTGACGATTGATATCAAGATTTTCGGAAAACTATGGTATAATGTACTTAGGATAAAGCGAGGTTCAACTGGCCTTGATACTTTAATTTAAAAGTGCAGTTCGGATTTTCGAGCATGAAACTCAAAATAATAAGAACGCAATGTGAAAATAGAAAATTTTTTTTCAATTTTCGTCACCTTAGAATAATAAGACCATTTTCCCAATAAATTATATGATAAACGGAATAACATTGATTTCGAAAAACCTCTACAATACATCAGTTAAACTGCATTAATGTCATTTCGTATTGTTTCATATTCTCACCTGGAAGAACAACTCCCATTCTGTCAACCGTTGATTCACTAAATGCTAAAAACAATTCGTTGTACTCCATTTTTGAAGCGTTTCCAAAAAAGCGTAAAAAAAGAATTTTAAGTAATAGAGCCAAAAGTTCTCATTTCTGTTGATCGATATATACTGATCGACGAAATACTGACATGAAGTAGCTCATTTCATTTTTTTTATTTCACACTGTTTTTAAAAATTGTTTTCCAGCTTTAAACGACTCTTAACTATGGAAGTTACGGAGATGAGCACGTAATTTAGCTAATTGCGTGAAAGTTTTTCCGCAATATGAGCATTGGTGGGAACGTCCGCAATCGTGTCGCAAATGGTATTTCAAATTTCTTTCTTCTGAGTATCCGACGCTGCACGAGGGACACTCATAAGGCTTCTTTTGTGTTGTATAATCAATGTTGGGATTGTACAGGCAATGATACTCCGAGTGCTTGGTTAAGTGACGCAGCAGCTTGTACGATTTTCCGCAGTAACTGCACGTATTCGAACATGTCGCATTCTCTGCAACACAGCCAAGATATTACGAATTTACCATTGTGAATATTACAAAAATGCCAGTAGATACAAGTATAAAAATGAACTCGTTTCAGCACAACTTCACTGTTCGGTTTTTAATATCACATAAGAATCAAGAACT
The DNA here is from genome assembly GCA_030522825.1 of Platygaster orseoliae. Taxonomy (NCBI): domain Eukaryota; kingdom Metazoa; phylum Arthropoda; class Insecta; order Hymenoptera; family Platygastridae; genus Platygaster; species Platygaster orseoliae. Next base: position 17,557 of record JAPYZL010039109.1, read on the forward strand.
TCAAATGGAAATATTTATTCGAGATTTCTCAAAATACATTTATTATTTCTTGTTAGTCATCGGAGGGTACAACTGACAATTGATATTAAAATTTTCGAAAGAACACTGGTATAATGTATTTAGGATAAACCGAGGTTTAATTGGCCTTAACACTTTTATTCGAAAGTGCAGTTCGGATCTTCGAGCATAAAACTCGAAATAATGAAAACAACTATGTTAAACGAGAATTTTGCTAAAATTTCTGCCACCTAACAATAATAAGACATGATATTCGAACAGAATAACGTTAATTTCGAAAAACTTCCAAAATACTTTGATTAACTGAGTTAATCGTGTAATGAAGTATTGTTTCTTATTGTCACTTGGTAGACCAATTCTCATTTTCTAGACAGTTTGATCAATAAATGCTGGGAACATATCGTTGTACATTATTTTTGAAGCTTTTCTAAAAAGCGTCAAAAAGAACTTTGAGTGATAGAGCCAAAAAAAACTTGTTTCTGTGGATCCATGAATAATCAATGAAATATCGACATGAAGAAAGCTTATGCAATTTTCTTTTTCACCCTGTTCACAAAAATTGTTTTCCAGCTTTATTTCACTCTACATTATGGATTTGACGGAGGTGAGCACGTAAATGAGATATCTGCGTGAAAGTTTGTCCGCAATAAAAGCATGGATGGGAACGACCGCAATTGTGTCGCATATGAAACTCCAAATTTTTTTTAAGTGAGTAACCAGCGCTGCACGAAGTACACTGAAATGGCTTCTTTGGTGTTGTACGAACAATGTTGGGATTGTACTGGCAATGATGCTGCAAATGCTTGGATAAGTGACGACGATGCCTGTACGCTTTTCCACAGTAATTGCACTTATGCCAATATGTCGCGTTCTCTGCAACACAGCCAAGATATTACGAATTTATCATTGTAAGTGTCACAAAAATGCTAGTTAATACAAGCAGAAAAATTAATTTGTTGAAGCACATCCCCGCAGTTCGGTTTGTAGTATCACACAGGAATGAAAAACTTTAAAGGGGGATATTTATTCAGAATTTCTCTAAATTCTTTGACCTTTCGTTGATGGTTATCAGAGAGTGTAACTGGCGATGGATATAATCATTCTCAAAAAATTCTGGTTCATTATACTCAAAATAAACATGGGTTCAACTGGTCCTAATACTTTTATTCAAAATTGCAGTTCGGATCTTCCGAGCATAAAACTCGAAATAATGAAAACAACTATGTTGTAGGAGAATTTTTTTTTTCGTCACCTTAGAATGAGACATCATGTTTGCCGATGTATTATATTATAAACAGAATTACGTTAGCTTCAAAAAACTTCTAATTGCATATTGTTACTCACTCTCACTTTGAAGAACAATAGTATTTTCTCGACAGTTCAAAAATAAATGCTGGAAACTTATCGTTATACTCCATTTTTGAAGCGTTTCCAAAAAGTGTAAAAAAAGAATTTTGAATAATTATTGTCGCTATATTATAATATAGCCACAAATAATTCATTTCTGTATATCGATGAATCCGGACTAATGAAATATCGACATGAAAGAGCTCATTCGATATTCTATTTCACACTGTTTACAAAAACTGTTTTATAGCTTTGACTTTACATTATGGAACCGACGGAAGTGAATACGTAATTTAGCTATCAGCGTGTAAGTTTTTCCGCAATATATGCATTGGTGGGAACGTCCGCAATCGTGCTTGATATGAAACCTCAAACTTCTTTCTTGTGAGTACTCGCCGCTGCACGAGGGACACTGAAACTTCTTTGGTGTTGTATGAGCAATGTTAGTATTATACCGGCAATAAAACTTCAAGTGGTTGGTTAAGTGACGACCCTGCTTGTACGATTTTCCGCAGTAATTGCACTTATTCAAATTTTCCGGGTTCTCTGCAACACAGCCAAGATATTAGAAATTTACCATTATGAGTATTATAAGAATGCCAGTAGATGCAAGTATAAAAATTAACTAGTTTCAGCACAACTTCGCTGTTCGGTTTCTAATATCACATAAAAATCAAGAACTTGAAAGAGGAATATTTGTACAGAATTTCTTGAAATTCTTTGACCTTTTGTCGATAGTTATCGGAAAGTGTAACTGACGATAGATATTATCATTCTCGAAAAACTATTGTACCATGTACTCAAGATACACCTGGGTTCAACTGGTCCTCATACTATTATTTAAAATTGCAATTCGGATCTTCGAGCATGAAACTCAAAATAATGAAAACAACTATGTTGAAGGAGAATTTTTTATTTTTATTTTTGCCACCTTAGAATGAGACATCATGTTTGCCGATGTATTATATTATGAACAGAATTACCCTAGTTAAACTTCCAAAATACATCATTTAAACTGCATTAATCATGTCATGAATTTTTCCTTATTATTATTCGGTAGAAAAATTGTCATTTTCTCGACAGTTTGATTAATAAATGCTGGAAATGTATCGTTGTACTCTATTTTTGAAGCGTTTTCAAAAATCGCATGAAAAATAATTTCAAGTAATAGAGCCATAAGTAAGTTATTTCTGTATATCGATAAATCCTGACAAATGAAATATCAGCATGAAGGAGCTCATTCAATTTTTTACTTCACACTGTTTACCAAATATGTTTTTTTAGCATTATTCGATTTTACATAATGGGACTCACAGAGATGAGAACGTAATTTAGATATCATCGTGAAAGTTTTACCGCAATATGAACATCGGTGGGAACGTCCGCAATCGTGTTTGATATGAAACACCAAATTTTTTTTATATGAGTACCAGGCGCTGCATGAGGGACACTCAAAAGGCTTCTTTAGTGTTGTACGAGCAATGTTGGGATTGTACCGGCAATAATAATGCATGTGCCTGGTGAAGTGACTGCGATCGTTGCACGATTTTTCGCAGTAATTGCACTTATTCAAATTTTCCGCGTTCTCTGTAACACAGCCAAGACATTAAAAATTCATTATTGTGAGTATAACAAAAATGTCAAAAATACAAGTATAAAAATGAATTCATTCTAGTACAACTTCGCTGTTCGGTTTCTAATATCACATTAGAATCAAGAACTTGGAAGAGGAATATTTATACAGAATTTCTCTAAATTCTTTGACCTTTCGTCGATAGCCATCGGAAAGTGTAACTGGCGATAGATATTATCATTCTCGAAAAACTATGGTACAATGTACTCAAGATAAACCTGGGTTCATCTGGCCCTATTACTATAATTCAAAATTGCAGTTCGGATCTTCGAGCATAAAACTCGAAATAATGAAAACAACTATGTTAAAGGAGGTATTTTTCTTTTAATTTTTGCCACCTTAGAATGAGACATTATGTTTGCCGATGTATTATATTATGAACAGAATTACGTTAGCTTAAAAAAACTCCCGAAATACATCAACTCAACTGCGTTAATCATGTCATTACATATTGTTCTTTACTCTCACTTCAAAGAACAATAGTATTTTCTCGACAGTTTGATTAATAAATGCTTGAAACATATTGTTGTACACCATTTTTGAAGCGTTTGCAAAAAAGTTCAAAAAGAAGAATTTTGAGTAATACAGCAAAAAATAACTCATTTCTGTGGATAAATAATATTAATGAATCAAATATCATCATGAAGTAGCTCATTTGATTTTTTGTTTCATGAGACTTATGGAGGTGAATACATAACATACTTATAATCATGTAAATATTTCCGTAATATAAGCATTGGTGGGAACGTCTGCAATCGTGTCGCATATGAAAATTCAAATGTTTTTTATTCGAGTACCCGGCGCTGCACGTGGGACACTCATGAGGCTTCTTTGATGTTGCATGAGCAATGTCGGGATTGTACCGGCAATGAAACTTCAAGTGGTTGGTCAAATGACAACCATGCTTATATGATTTTCCGCAGTAATTGCACTCATACGAACATGTCGCGTTCTGTGCAACATAGCCAATATATTTAAGAATGCACTATAGTATGAATTATGAAAATGCCAGTAAGTGAAAGTAGAAAAATAAATTCTTTTATACACAACGTCGCTGTTTGGTTCCGTATATCACACAACAATTAAGAACTTGGGAGAGAATATTTTATTCAGGACTTATTTGAATATATGAATTTTGGTCATCTATCTTTATCTTATAGTCTTTAAAAAAATACGACTGCAAATATCTTTTTTATAAATTTGAGGAATGATGCAATTGAGCAGATTCAATATCAGCTATATGTGTAGAACGAAAGTCATGATTTGATTATTGTCATAGTCGAAAAAAACCTTTTTAGTTCAAAAATTATATCAATTAAAAATTACCATTGAACAACTTCAGGTACATTGTTAACAAATATTTATTTACGAATTGTTATCTATTTTCGGTTATAAAAATGATTTCTTTTTCATATTGTTGCTCGATATGGAAATTGTCCTCAGTGCATTTATTCAAATAACTCGCGTCTTCTGCAACATAGCTAATTAATCACGAATTTACAATTATTGAAATCACGAAAATACCTGTAAGAGCAATAAGAAAAATAAATTTTTTACAACAACTTTACTGTTCAGTTTCTGATATCTGGGAATTAGAGAAAAAATATTTCTTTTTCACTTTATTGTCAACTTACGGTTTTTAACAATTATTTCATAGAAGTAGGGGATTTATTTATCACTAATTATAGGCCAGAATGAAATAAATTATTTTCATTCGTTAATTTCTATTTTTAAATACGCTCATAAGAGATCGTTTAATAAAATTTGTGCTGTACAAAACAAAATAAATATAATAAAATGATTCCTTTTGGTAATTTTCTCAACCTTATCGACAAATGTGACCGCTTCTTTTTGACTGCCATCAATAAACCTGAAAATCAGAACAATAGCGTTAGAATGATTATTTTACATTTGAATACTTGTTTTCTGATATACGTAACAAATTAATTCAGAATTCAGAAATCGTTTTCTTACTTACTATTTCGCTCTGTAAATCCGATTTTAGCTGAACAATTTTCATATGAATTTTTACGAATAAGGAAGTTCATTCTCCTTTGAAGTTCGACTTTTTGACATTTTAATGGTTTGTGAATTCATAATCAACCATGTCCAAGATATGGAAAAAACATTTCTCAAATCTTTATGTAATTAAATAATATTACGTAGATCTTTTCATCAAAATGCTTTCTATTAATTAACGAATTAGAAATTTAGTTATGTATCATTTCGTGAAACAATATATCAATTTGTATGTCAGTAGTATTCAAAGGTTTGCAATTAAAAACTGTTAGTGAAAAACACTGTTATGTTTGTTAAGAATCCTGTAAATTATAAATGCACAACAGAGATGGGCACCAATTACATTTTGATCATTTTCACATTGAGAAACAACTATCTAAATTTCGTCGTAGAATTATGGAAATTTGTCAATAGATGTTTTTTTCCCCTGGTTTTCATAATTACAGTCGAAAGGTATCAATTACAGGGTTCTTTACACCTCAATTACAGAAAAACCACTTAAAATTACAAAAATCTGTAATTTTAAGT
>JAPYZL010039123.1:0-10223 GCA_030522825.1 Platygaster orseoliae
CTCCAACTTGAAAATTAGTTTCATTAACCTCCTTATCAGATTACGTCATAGCCAATCTCTGGAAAATTCAAGAATGAAAAATTTTGATTAGTCAAGTCTAATCCATTGTCGTAAACATACTTGTATTCTTAATTACAAATTGACATGGCTTTCTAAAAGAAAGTAAAAAATAAAAGAGAAGACGGGATATTGATATATTAACACATATAAAAAAATAAAGAAAAATAAGGATATATATGGAGTTTAACTGCAATCCCAAAAAATTAATCTATGAAGTGATTAACTTAATTACACTTTGAAAAATAAATAAGAGGAACAACAAAGAAACTGACGTAAGTAATAGAATAATAGAATTGAAAAACTGGTTTTAACTGTTTTTTTTTTAGAAAAAAATTTGTATAATCATAATAATTGAACGAATTTAGATATAAAAAAAGAAAAAGAAAAAAGGAAAAACATCCACCTGATGAGGACCTGAAAAATACGGTCGAAAGCTTGTGTGAAAATGAAAAATAAAAAAACGAGTTTATCGTGGCAAGTTATTATTTATAGTACTGCAAAAAAAACAAATGTCTAAATCAATAGTTATTTTAATGAAAAACATTAATAAATTTGAATAATCTTCTTTCATTGATTTTCAAGATTATTATATAACTCTAGTGCAATTTGTTTAAAAAAACCTTCATTTTAATTTCTTACTAAATTCCATGAGTAAATAACTTTCTTCTTTTTTTTTCTCTAAGTTTTACTTATTTAACTTTTACAAGTACTGTAAAGCAATAATACCAACAATTAACATCTAAACAATATTTTAAAAATCATTTATTTTATTGCACCATGAGGAAATATCGCATGATTTATTCCACAAAAAAAAACTTGAAAAAGTATTTTACAACTTTTTTTATGTTTCTACTTGGTGAATATACATATTGTTTCTGTGGTTACTACAAATATTTGTCAATATGTTCAAAAAATATTGTTGATTTGAATTTGCTTCAATCTTTCCCAAATTGGAGAAGATTTGGCGGCTGATCAACTCTGTACAAAGTATCCGCGACATTGAAATATCCCACATATTCAACATCTGTGGGAGTCGTATCTATGTGGTAGTGCCCACCTTCCCCGTGGTGTGAAAAACTATGAAAATGTTGAACTCGCAAGTCCAGATCCTGAAAATAAAATATTTCCATTCCAAATCTAAAAAAAAGGAAAATGAAGAATATATGTGACGCGCCACGAGAAAATAGACCTTATGAAAGAGATGCGTAAGGCACTTTTTCTCGCGACGCGTCACATGTCGATTTTGATCTACCAAAATGTGCTTGAAGTTTCAAATAGTTTATGAAATTAAGGTAGACAGGTTTAAAAATATTTTTTTTAATTGCTATGAAAGTGTTTTATACGCATAAATTACTGTTGTCTCAGCTGAAACAAAAGTTCCAACAGCTACTAAAGGAGCAGACATGTCGTAAAATTTCAGCCACTCGTTTAGCTGTTTTTCGGTATTGATCGGCGTTTTTGAAAAATCTTGCATTACATGTTGTTTTGCTTTGCCTTTCTTCAGGAGAAAAGAACCTCCTAAACCTAAGAAAAATCGATTAAATAAAAATTAATTAATTAAAAATTATTTTAATTTTTATTCATAAATAAATTAATATTAATAAATTAAAAATTAATTATTTTAATTAAATTAATCAAAATTAGATCGAAGGAATGATTATTATGTTTTTAAAAATCGAGGAATCAATTTAGCTTTATTTTTTGAAAAACTCACCAACGAGTTCATTTTTGTATTTTTCAGCCAAGGCTTTTTGCATACAAGCAATAAAATCTTGAGGACCAGTCCGTTTTTTTGCTCCAACTTTCAAAACTTTTCCGGGTTTTCCTTCGCAAAGATATAAATTCGCCAAAAGTGAAAATCTCGTTTCATTATTAGGGAGAGTCGACAATTTGCAAACGTTCGAATTTTCAACGTCGACGATAGCTATGCGAGTTTGATTTTCCATGTCCTTGCAAGTTGAAAATTTCACGTTCATCATCATCTAGAAAGTTAAAATTTTAATTTAAATTTTGATCATTAGTTTAAAAAAAAACCTTTTTTTCGTTTTAGTTCCTTATTGTAAAACAAAGTGACGCTCCGCGAGAAAATGACCCTTATGCCCCTTTTCCATAAGGCTCTTTTTCCCGCGGCGTATCACATTTGTTTTTTCATTTGGCCTAAATGAAATTCTCACCTCGCAGTTGGTTTTTGCATGAGGCCATGGACCAGCTCCTGCTCCAATAATAAAATGCACGTCCCCATTGTAATCAAGTTTGGCAGCAAGTTCAGTGATTTCGTAAATTTTGTCTCGTTGCACAATAGGGAGCAAGTAAGCGGGACCACCAATTTCCAAAATTTTTGGTTTTCCTCCTAATCCTAAAATGAAATTTCAAAAAAAGGATAATTTGGTCTAATTTAAAAAAAATTAAGAATTATACTGTAATATTTATAGAGCAATGAAATTACGAGATGTAAAATTCATTTTTCGAGTTTTAAATTTTAATTCAAATTTAATTTAAATACATTTTAAATTTTAACGAGAAAAACCCCAAAATAACAGTATTACATATTTTATACTCTATTTGTGGGAATATTTGTCAAATATGTAATAGTCTACTATTACATATTTTCAACTGTTTCGATAGTATCTATTTTTACAATAAATATATTAAAACACTCAGAATATCAACAATCTAAAGCATGAATTTTTTATTTGTTTAAAAATTATACCTGTGGCTGCAAGAGTGAAGGGTTCCTGAGTCAAATCTGGACAGTCAACAATTTCTACTTGAGCCTCGGCGAAATTTTTTAATACAGCCTCTAAAAGAACTTTATAAAAAAAAAAAGTTAAGTATTCAGAATCCAATAGTAGATTATAGTTCTTTGACCTTGCACCAAAAAAAAAGAAACTCACGATTTTGAAGCTCCTCCAAACTTGGAACGTGCAATTGTCTCGTTACAATATTGACAGAATCCATCGCAAAGAATTTCTGAAATGAGATAATATGATAAATATTTCAAATGAAATATATAATTATTTAATAAATTATATAATAACATTTATATCTAAGACTGTTTTTCCTTTGCCATTGTTCTCAAAACTCAAAATCAAAAAAGTTATTCAAGTTTGAAATTTAAAAAATAAATTTACTCCCTCGACAAGTGGGGACAACTGTGACAACGTGTGTCACATTCTGTTCAACTCTCCTCCCCTTTGTCACAAACTGTCACACCAACTCGAATAATAACAATAACCACCGAAAAAAACCTCGAAAACTTGTTATGTTCCGCTGTAAAATGTGACACGACGTTGTTTGATCAACAGGTGACGAGGCTAGGAACTCGAGTAAAGCAGAGAACCTGTAATTTCGCTGTTGCGCCGGTGGGAGGAAAATGTGCGGCCGGAGTGGGACGCGCGAGGAGGCCGAGGAATTATTTTATTAGTTGCCCCCGAGTTTCGATGGCGCTCGCGCTCGCGAAACTCGGCGAAGCTCCGGTTTTGTTGTCGTTAATTAGGAAGAGTTTATGAAAAACGGAATGACGCGAGAAGAAGGACGGTCATCGGCGTTGGACCCCTCGAATACGGTTCTGCTGTCGACCTTCGTCGTGTGCAAGAAACGCTGCAAAGTGTACTTTCATCGGAGCACCTTGATCTGGGAGACCGAGCGGCAACCGTACAGTGAGTAATTTTTTATTTTTATTTTTAGCACGAAATGGTTCAATGGTATAGTTAGAAAAAATTTTCGTGATTTGTATTGTAAGTATTGGTGAAATTAATGTGTGGTAGGAAAATTTAGAGTGTTATTTAAATTCTTTATGGATTGTTTTTTACTGTAAAGTATAGTAAAACGTCAAGTATTGAAATTATGAGTTGATTCATTGTGAAAAATACTAAATATATTGTGTTTTTTATTTTACTAAATGACAGTTTTTAATGAAATTTAACAAACATTTAAAACTTTAAAAAATTAAAGGTTGCAAAGAAAATGTAAGTGAATAAATATCATGGAAATTTTTGAAGGTTGTCAATAATTTTACTATTTTTTCTTATAAATTTCGTAAATTGTGGAAATTTTTCAAAACTTTATTAAACTTTAGAAAATGTGTTGAGATGTTTGAAATTTCGAAAAATTTAAAAATGTTTTTTTGTACAAAAATCATGGATAACATTCAATAAAAATCTATGAGTCTTAAAAAATTTGAAAAATTGAAGGATGCAAAGAATTTTGTAGAATATTAGAAATTATTCCTAAATTCAGTGAATTATAAAAAAATTAGAATCTTAAAGAAAATTTATAAATGAAATAAAATAGAAATAAAAAAATTTCGAAAATTCTTTACGAAATCTGGAAATTAAAAAATTTGGAAAATCTAGGAGTCTGAATCATTTTGAATAATTCAAAATTTTCTCGATTTCAAAAGATACACAGAGGAAAAAATTTAGTAATTTGTATTCTAAGTATTGAAAAAATTAATGTATTCTAGGAAAATTTACAGTATGATTTTAATTTTTTATGGATTATTTTAGTATAAAGTATAGTAAAATTTCAAATATCGCAATTATGAGTTGATTTATAGTGAAAAATACTATACATATTGTGTTTTTTACTTTAGTAAATATTTTAAATAAAAATTAGCAAATATTTAAAAGTTTGACAAATCAAAAGTTGCAAAGAAAATTTAAGTGAATAAATATCAAGGAAAATTTTAAGGATTGTCAATAATTTTATGTGTTTTATGTTCCAAACGTTTATAAAGTAAACGAAAACGAAAAAAAATTGAATTTTCATTTCCACCATAAATAAAAATCAAAATAATGAGAAACATTAAATAATATTTGTTAAATATTAGTAACTATGAATTAATTTATTAACTAAGAATCATAGAACAATTTTTTTGATTTTTCGTTTATTTTTAAACGTTTGGAACTTTAGAGGTATATAACTTTACAATTTCCTATAAATTAAATTTTTTATGGATTATTTTTTACTATAAAGTATAGTAAAACGTCAAGTATTGAAATTATGAGTTGATTTATAGTGAAAAATACTAAACATATTGTATTTTTTACTTTAGTAAATGAGAGTTTTCAATAAAAATTAACAAATATTTACAAGTTTGAAAAATTAAAAGTTGCAAAGAAAATTTATTTGAATAAATATCAAGAAAAATTTTAAAGGTTGTCAATAACTTTTATGAAGTTTATGAAGTAAACCAAAACGAAAAATATTGAATTTTCATTTCCACCATAAATAAAATTAAAAATTATGAGAAATATTATATAATATTTGTTAAATATTAGTAATTATGAATTAATTTATTAACTAGGTATCATAGGACAATTTTTAAAATTTTTTCGTTTATTTTTAAACGTTTGGAATTTTAGAGACATATAGTTTTACAATTTCCTACAAATTTCTAGAATCTTGAAAAATGTATTTAAATTTCGTAAATATTGTAAAAATTTTTAAAAATTTCGGTAAACTATAGAAAATGTGTTGAGATCTTTGATTTTTTAAAAAATCGAAAAATGTTTTTTTGTACAAAAATTATGGATAACTTACGATTTAAATAAAAATCTACGTGTCTTCAAAAATTTGAAAAATTAAAGAATCCACGGAATTTTTTAGAATATCAGAAACTATTCCTAAATTCTGTAACTTTGGAGAAATTTCGAATCTTAAAAAATTCTGGAAATATAATAAAATGGCAATTAAAAAATTTGAAAAATCCAAAAATCTCAATTATTTCGAATAATTCAAAATTTTCTCGATTCCAAAAGATACACTGAGAAAAAATCTAGTAATTTGTACTGTAAATATTGATTGAAAAAATTACTGTATTCTAAGAAAATCCACAAAATTATTAAAAACAGGATATATGCAAGGGAAGAATTTTTTTATTTATTTACCGACTTTTTTATTAACAATTATCTCTAAATAATCTAAAATTTTGATATCGTATGAAGATATTTTTATTCCTTTGTATTATTTTATTCATCGATGTTCTGAAATCGATTTTCTTTGTCGAATTTCGAAAAATTCCTCGTTTTTGAAATCGAAATCTGCGGATTTCAATAATCAAGATCGGAATTTTTGAAATGACGCTTCAGAAGATAAAAAAAATCACGAAATTCAAAAAGGTCGAAACCTGAAACTTGAGGTAAACAATTTTCCTAACTTTTGTTTGTCAATGCTTTATCTCAAAATGCTCCATTTTTATTTTTTCTCGAATTTCTTTGCTGTTCTATAATTAGTTGACTTTCCGATGAGGTCGTAAATCGATTTTTTTTTATTTTGTCACTCAAACTGAAATTGATAAAAGTCACGAGTTTCAAGAAGTCAACGTCTTGAAATTATATAATATTATAATTTTCCTCATTTTGTAATTTACAACTGACAAAAATTCATAATTATTTGAAATTTATCAATAGAAAGTAAAAATGATTTGGAATACTCTTAATTATGAACAAAATTTATCTATTATTTATTAACTTTCAAGAAGTCAACGTCTTGTAATTATGATTTTTCTCATTTTATAATATACAACTGTCATTCTCTAAATATTCATATTAATTTGCAATTTTTTAAGAGGAAGTAAAAATGATTTGGAATGCTAACTATTATGTAAAAAATTTAGGAAAACCGTCATTACATACCACACATTAATAACGTGTTTCTAATTCTGGCACTTGCAACTTTTCGCATATCATGACAATTCAATTGTGCCTATAATGGCATGTTTCTATGTATGATTACATTGAAACTAGTCTTAAAATCCCAGATTATTCCGCTATATATGTATATTAAATATAATGCAACTCGATTTTCGAGTCACTTTAGTTTGAATTTTGTTTTTTTTGTATTATTTTTGATATTTGAAATTGCTGTATATTTTTCTGAAATTCGATGCTTAATCAAAGTATTTTAATAAATTGTAATACAATAATATCGACAGACAGGGACGAATCCAAGGGGGTGGTCTGGGGGGTCCAGACCCCCCCCCCTCCTTTAAAATTTTGAGTGTCTTTAAATTTCTCAAAAAAAAAGTCAATAATTTCCGGTGACCAAATTTTTCCTTGTATAACAACAAATAAAAAATCTAAAAATTAAAAAAAGTCATCAATTTATTATTTCCAACAAATCTCTAAAAAAAAGGTCATCAACTTAAAAATTCTGAAAACCCCTCTCGAAATAATTTTCTGAATCCGTCCCTGTCGACAGAGTTTTTCATAAATTTTGTATATTTTGTTGCATATTATGCCAGAAAAAAAGAATGAAAACTCCGGAAAATTTCTTAAGTTTGTTACTGCGTTTTGCGCAAGATGCAGTTTAGAGTTCGCACGCTTCAACTTTCTAATCGAGTAAAAATCGCGTCAGAGCGAAACGCGTAACTTTGCGTTAGAAAAAATTCAAGATAACGAATTTTGCTGCACAGCGTTGGAAAAAACGTTTAAAAAAAGTTGTTTACGAAATTTTACCGTCATAAGAATTTCCAGAAAATTCTCATAAAGTTTTCGAAAATGTAATGTAATGTAATATGTTGAAAAATTGAAATTTTGTTTGAATGATTTTGAAGTTTTAAGTTTCTAATTGTCAGTCTCAATCCAAATAAAGTCCTTATTTTCCACCTGCATCATTATTTTAGATCTACTTTTTGTTTGTACTTACGTGCAAATTGTTGATCCTTGAAAAAAATTAAACACCTTAAATCGCCATTTTATATCTTGAAACGCTTCGATACTAGAGCAGAGAAGAACTGGAGATAAGAAAAATTCGTGATAGTGGCAACGCGGATTTTTTTTTGGTCCAGGGGCGGATGAATGCCAAATGAAAATGAAAAAAAGCAAGAAAGTAGGAATTTCATGAGATTTCAATAGAAAAATATCAAGAACTCGAAATTTAAATAAATTCCAAATGTGGGAATGAAAATTTAGATACTTGTGAAAATTACTCCAAATTCTAAGTTAAGTTAATAATTTAAAATGTTGCATGAAAATAAGAAAAGTGAAAAAATTAACATGTTCGATATCAGCATGTACGAATGTTAATTTTTGTTTTATTTTGTTAGGGAATAAAGTTTATAATTTACTAGTTTTTAATTGAATTATAGTTAAAGAAAAAGTTTGAAAAAAAATCTAGATCCAAATTTTCGTAAACAACTTGCAAATTTGAAGGTAACAATTATTTTCAACGTTTGCAAATGTTAAGATTCAAAAATCGTTATTTCTAAAATTCATGAACAAAAAATTATAAAAAATTTTGAATAAAATGTATGTAATATCGAATATTGTTTTTCAAATAATAAAAAATGAAACTATTAGTTACCGATTTTTGAAATCGTGATATTAAAAATATGATAAAAACGACATAAATTCTTACAAATTATTCGAAAAATTACTCTCTTCTTTCTCAAAAATTATAAATATATTATAATATATGATAATAATAATATTAATATTTATATATACAGGGTGTCCCAAATTCTCGTATACAAAAAAATGACAGATTCCTTTTAAAAATTGAAGACAATTTTTCCTTTGTAATTTTTCAAAAAATATATTCGAGTTTGAAACTTATTTTTATGAGTCGAAAAGTCCTTTGCCACTTTTCACAAAAATCCAAATCAAAAAAGATATTACAGTTTTAAATTTAGCGAATCTGATTGGTTAAAACTTTCAACTTGAATATCTTTTTTGGTTTTGAGTTTTGTAAAAAGTGTTTAATGTCTTTTCAATAGAAAAAAAATACCGAGAGAAAATTTCGGTAAATTTTGGTTTGATGTTTTTTATCCCCATTTTTCGAAAAAGCGCATTTATTGTTAGAATTTCAAACTTGAATATTTTTTGATTTTGAGTCTTATGAAAAATGGTAAGGGAAAAAAATTTGCCATTTTTTTTGTATATGAGAATTTGGGACACCCTGATAATATATATTATATTGTATTATATTATATTGTATTATATTATATTATATTATATTATATTATATTATATTATATTATATTATATTATATTATATTATATTAATCATATTATATTATATTATATTATATTACTTATATCTCAATAAATAATATTAATATTATCATTTAATTATAATTTTTAATCATAAAAATAATCAAAAATTAGATATAATTTTGAAAAAATTTATTTTTCGATGCTCATGTCAAAGATCAATCTAATTGAGCCCCCCAGCGTCGTTTGACTGTGATTGATCGCGTGTTTTGGAGACTAGTTTTTACATTGTGATTCCGCACGAATCGCTTCGACGTTGTAATGAGACGCCTAAACACGATTTTTATGTCGCTACAGAATTATGAAACACAAATCGCGTACAAAACGTTGTGTCTTTGGAAAACAGATCACATACGCTTCAAAATTGTCATAAAAGCAACATCTCATAAAATTCAGAAAAAAAATTTCAACCCAACCTCGTGAAAATTTACACTTATTCAACGCTGTGTGGAAAAGATCACTTTTCCATACGCTTGGGCGATGCAAAACTGGCTTTTCCACACGGCGTTGAATAATAGTATATTTCTTCACTAGTGTGGAAAAGTTTTTTTCAACGAATCTGAGCGTTGTAATCAGATTTGTTAAAAAAATTGTTCCACACTAGCCAAGGACTATATTTTATTCAACAACGTGTGGAAAGGTGGCCTTTTCCACACGGCGTTGAATAAAAAACTTTTCCACAGTAGTGAAGAAATATAATATTATTATACCTTTTTTTCGTTATGTGATAACGAAAATTAAAAAATTGTTGACGCCGATATTTCTCGATCGTGTCCATGAAATTTCGGACACGTTTAGCAATTCTTTCACAATTGGCCGAGATTGTTGAGCCGTGAATAAAAAATTAACCTTCGAATTAAAGTCAAGGTACAATGTAGATTTTACGTATATTAATTTACGATTTTACTGTAAACTGTTAAAAAAACAGAATTAACTCTAAAATTTGAATTAAAAAGATGAAATTTAAAAGTTACGGAAAACCGAAAAATTTCCAAGTGTTTGGGTTTTCAAAAATTTTCAATGTATCAGCTTGTAGGAAAAGTTCGTAGAAAAAAAATTCGATGTTTCATTTATTTTCTAGAATATTCTCGAAACTTGAAAATATGTGATCATGTTCTAGAACATTCTCGGTCCTTTTACACTAGACCTATAAATATGCGTTCACAC
>JAPYZL010039143.1:0-10084 GCA_030522825.1 Platygaster orseoliae
CAGAAGTGAAAATTTAATTCAACACCCCCCCCCCCCCCCGAAAATTTTTTCTGCGTACGCGCCTGAAAGATACGATTGATATTTGTAGAATATGATTTATCCCGTATCTTTAATCCCGTATTATTCCCGTACTGGCTATTTGTAATAAATAATAGTATCATTGCAAAAAATATTATTCAAAAGCAAAATAGATCAAATGTTACCAATGCAGTGATATAACGTAAGTTAACTATTTGGGAATCCCGTGTTGGAAATCCCCAAACATATTTTTGATAAAACAGTATCGTTGCGAAAAATATTATTTCAAAGCACAAAGATACGATTGAGATTTTTAGAGTATGATTTTCGAAAATCTAAAAGTTTGAAAATCTTTTCAAATTGGAAGTTAATCTTGCAAATTGTAGACTTTCAGAGAAAATCGACATTACATTTGAATTTCTGTATGAAACTCATGAAAATCAGTATTTATAATAAAATTTGAAAATGAATTCTATGAAACTCAAAATTCGCAGTTGCACATTGATTAAATTGTTTACTGAGTTTCAACAAAATAAATATACTTGGATTTCATAAAAACCTAGTCACATTAATAATAAATAAATAAACCCAAAAATATACGAAATTTCTATACATAAAATTCATCAATATAAACTTTGGAATAACGGTAGATTCAGAAACAAATTTTTTTTAAAATTCTGAAGAAATCGTTCTTGCTTTAAGACTTGCTTGCTTGCAAATCAATTTGAACATTTAAGATACTATTCAAATTTCAAGTCGTGTCTTGATTATACTGCATCTTAAAATAAGATTGCCTTTTTTGAGTGATAAAAATTGAATTTCTCGTAAAAAAATGGCACAAATTTTGTACTTTGTAACCAAAATTACCAATTTTTTAAAAAGTAAATCTTATTTTAAGATGCAACAAAAATAAGGCATGACTTAAAATTCTTATTCTGCGTTTGTACAATTTCAACTAATATTTGAATTTCAAGACGTGCCTTGATTTTGTTGCATCTTGAAATAAGATTGCCTTTTTTAAGTAATAAAAATTAAATTACTCTTAAAAAATGGCACAAATTATGTACCTTGTAACGAAATAACCAATTTTTCAAAAAGTCAATCTTGTTTTAAGATGCAACAAAATTAAGGCATGACTCAAAATTCTAACATTATCTTGCATTTGTACGATTAAAGCTTACATTTCAATTCTTTTTTTAAGTGGTAAAAATTAAATTTCTCGTAAAAATTGGCACAAAATATGTACCTTGTAACAAACACTAACAATTTTTTAAAAAGTCTATCTTATTTGAAGGTGCAACAAAATCAAGATTTTTAATTTTAAGATTGCAACAAAATCAAAAACGAATAGAAAATCAATAATGAAGAATTTTAAGATTGCGACAAAATTGAGACTCTACTTAAAATTCTAACATTAGTTGAAATTATACAAATGCAGGAAAATGTTAGAATTTTAAGTCATGCCTTAATTTCATTGCATCTTCAAATAACATTAAATTTTTATAGGGAATACCCCAAAGATCCGTTTGTTTCTCGTTGTTTACGACCCTACCTCGAAAATCTCACGATGTCAAAGACGAAAATGCTCATGCAACTGATAAAGAACCAGGACGCGAGCATGATGAATGGGGCGCAGATTATTCTACAAGCGCCATAAGATAAAGCTCGCGCTTTCTTCGCGGTTGCGCCAATCGTTGACTTCTGATCCGCTCCATCCGCGGCTTTTTTGACAAAAATCGCCGACAAACGATATCGAGCGACTTGGAAAATACTCGCGTTAACGTGCTAACAGAATCGTCAGTCACGACTGAAATCGTAAGCGTGTTCCGGCCACTATTTATTATTACGCGTTCCCCACTTTGATGCAGGAACCCCCTGATTCACCGAGGAAAATTGTCCGTTGCTTTTCGCCAACATCGACGATTTTCTTTGCCGATCGCGTGATCCGCGGTTTTATTTTAGTACATTTATTGAATTGCATGGAAGTATTGGGAACTTTTTTTTTTATTTCTAGTCTGTTATTTTCAAGGCTACTTTTACGAGTAATATTTGGGTCATTTCTTGGGTTCCGTGAATTTGTTTACTAAATTGAAGTTGTTGAATACAATAACAACTTTGGGTCTTTAAATTATTACTCGAAAAATGAGAGACTTCGTTCTTGTACAGTTGGAATTTTTAAAATTCGTATTTTAAAGTTATAAAAATCTTAGAATTCGTGGGACAATGGAAATGAAATGAAAGTTCTTCATCAAGTTTATGATAATCAATTTACAATAGTATTTTTTAAAAAAACTTAATAGTCCTAATGAAAATTATTGTTTTAAATGATTTATATAATTATTCTGCGATAATCATTATTATCACAGTATTTATATTCATTGTTATATTTATATTAAATAATGAAAATAATAATAATAAACATAGAACTACGAGAATAATTATGGCATTTTTTTTCTCTTGAATCAAATTTTTCGAAATTTATTATTGAATTGTATTGAACTATTGTCGTTTTTTTTTCATTCGAAGTTCGTTATCTTCAAGGCTACTTTTACGAGCAATATTTGGGTCATTTCTTGGGTTCCGTGAATTTATTTACTAGACTGATAATGTTAAATACATTAACAACTTTGGGTCTTTGAATTAAAAAATTCCCAGTTTGGAGAAACATTGAACTATTACTCAAAAAATGAGAGACTTCATTTTTGTACAGTTAGAATTTTGAAAATTCGTATTTTAATGTTATTCTATTCTCAAAGTTTACAGAAAATAATAGAAATTCTGAATAAAACTTAATAGTCTTAATGAAAAATATTGTTTTAAATTATTTATATAGCTATTCTGCAATAGTCAATATATTATTATTATCATATTATTGATATTTATTTTTATGTTGTTATTACAAAATAATAATATACATAGAACTACGAGAATAATGATGGCATATTTTTTTTCTTGAATCAAAGTTTTCGAAAATTCTGAAAGACACGAGTGTATATTTCTCATCATGTGTATCTATCATATATTTCAGTTATCACGAGTACACGTACGCAATTTTTCATACTGACATGAATAAACAATGAGTTTTTCTTTTCTTGTAAATATTTTTCATTGCCCTGATCAAAATCGCTTTTCCGAAAAACAGATTTTCAAAAATTTACGAATCTAATACAGAAAATCAATAATTTCCAAAAATAAATGTATTTTAGGACCAACCACAATTTTTTACTCATGAAAGTCGATGCATTCAAAAGAGTAGCAATGAAATTTTTCATGGAGGGGCAAATTCGAATTACCGTGTACATTTATAAAATTTGATTCGCTTGAATCCATAGTTTATTGTACTTTCAGTATTTTATTTAATTTTTTGGAAAACAGTATCTGTGAAAGATATAATATCTGAAACTTTATGCTCACAAAACTAAAATTTAACGGTTTTTAATATTTTGATAAATTTTTCGGAAAACAGTATCTTCAAAGGTTTCTTGTACTTCCGGTATATATATATAATTTTTTTTTCAGTATTCATTATACTAAATGGATTTTTTGGTATTTCTATAGATTTATGAAATTCGATGCTGTTGTGTCAAAAATTTCATAAACTCTTAGTATTTTTTATTATTTTTTTTTATAAAGTAATATCTCTATAGAATTTCAGAGTTGTATAAATTTCTATTATTTTTAATCTTTTTCCTATTCTTCAACATATTAAAATTTTGTGGAAATTTTTAGAATTTTTTAAAATTTATAATAATTTAATACATCAAATTCTGTTTGATTTTCAGTATTTTAATATATTTTTCAAAATACAGTATCTACGTGAATTTCGAGAATTTTCCTAGTTATACAAAATCCCTTGGAAATTCTTATGTAGCAATTTTCATCTAACAATAAATACACAAACTATATAATTTTACGATAGTAAACCATCAACATTACTTTTGTTTTTAACCTTCACAATAAAAATTGTAAAGAAGCGAGCAGAGTAGGTCGCGAAAAAAAAATAGTTCAACTATTGTTTTATCGTGCATGCATATTCAAGCAACCAACATACTTTTATTACATACTTTGAATTTCTAAGGAAACTTTTCCCACTGAAACCTTATTGAACACTTTTCTCGTTGTTTATTTAACTTGACAGTTGACACGGATTTTACGATAAATTTCCATCCTTGAAGAATCACCCGTAAAAAATGTTTGTTTCAGTGTGTGAAAGAAGTAAACATAAAAGTTTTTTTCAATAGAATTTTCTGAATCTGAGGGTAGAATGGAAATTAGAAAATTCACAACTTCCTTTTCCAAAAATTTTGAATGATGAATTTATCATTGTATTTTTATTATTCAAGAAATTGTTGTAAATTGATCATTTTCAGAAGAAAATTTCGAAT
Organism: Platygaster orseoliae; assembly: GCA_030522825.1. Lineage (NCBI taxonomy): Eukaryota > Metazoa > Arthropoda > Insecta > Hymenoptera > Platygastridae > Platygaster > Platygaster orseoliae. The sequence goes on from JAPYZL010039143.1 coordinate 4,404, forward strand.
TCTCACTAAAAATAATAAACATTCAAACTCCTACATATTTTTGACAGAGTTGCACTATTTTTGTGCTTTTCATTTTTTACAATATTTTTTCGAAAATTATAAGTCTGTGAGAAAGTGATTGAAAAACTGTTCACGTACTTTACATTTCGAAATTTGTCGTCATTCTTTTGTCAACTCATAAAATTTTACGGCAAAAGAACTTCCCTCGCGTGAAATTTTCAAATGAATGAAACGAACATAGATTGCAAAACGCTTTGCAAGAATGTAACGAAAGTATCAATCTAAGATAATGCCATCATCCTAAGCGAAAAGTAAAAGTATAACCAAACTCAATAATATTTCTATACTTATTACATCGTTTACCTAGAACAACGAAATTCCAATCACTTTCTAACGACGAGAGAAAACATTTTTTTTCTTTTTTTCAAAACCTTGGGTTTATTTATTTAATTTCCTCGCTATTGAATTTCGCAGATAAAAAAACTCGAGTTGATTACGCATTGCCTTCGTGCCCCAAGGACTAAGTCATTTTTTTTTTCATGTGAAATCTATTTATTGTAAAAGACCTTTTTGTCAACGATCAGCGGAAAACATGATACATCATTTCCATTTTTTAAAATGACAATTCATCGCGAAAAATTAACAAGGTCGCGCGTGTAAGAAATGGCTGGAAAATATGAGCGCTTGAGAATTGCGAAAATTAGTCATGATAATTGATCGGGCTTTCAATGTCATTGCTGAGTGATGCATGTTTTCGAACTTGTTTTCAAAAGTTGAGATGTAGATGCATTTTATTTTGCTGGGATTCGAATTACTAGGTTGATGACGATTTTTCACGACCTTTCGTTATTTTTTGAATTTCCGCTAGAATTCGAATAATTTTCGCAGTCTTCTCCAACGAAAATGTGTCGATGAAAGTAGCTCAAAATGGCGTCTTCCGTTGCGAAATTCGCGAACTGAAAATGGCGATGACTCCTTTAGGCCAGGGTACATATTGTGTTTTTATTATTTTTTCTGAACTTTAAATTGCTTAGTTGATGACGGATCATTGCAATTTCCATTATTTTTTGAATTTCCGCTTGAATTCAAATCATTTTCGCAGTATTCTCCAATAAAAATGCGTCGCTGAAAGTAGCTAAAAATAGCGTCTTCTGTTGCAAAAATTCGTTAACTAAAAATGGTGACGACTCTTTTTGAACGGAGTTTGTGTTTTTTATTTAATTTAATTGTGTTTTTATTTTTTCTGGATTCTGAATTGCTCGGTTAATGATGATTTTTCGCGTCCTTCCATTTTTTTTTTTAAATTTCCGTTGGAATTCGAATAATTTTCGCAGTATTCTCCAATTAAAATGCGTCGCTGAAAGTAGCTCGAAATGGCGTCTTCCGTTGCCAAAATTCGCGAACTTAAAATGGCGACGACTCTTTTTGAACCGAGTACATATTGTTTCTATATTTTCCAGGGATTTAAATTACTAAGTTGATCACGATTTTACGCGATCTTACGTTCTTTTTTGCATTTCCGCTAGAACTCAAATAATTTTCGCAGTCTTTTAATTTCCAAAAAAAATGCGTCACTAAAAGTAGCTAAAAATCACTAAAAACGGCGTCTACTGTTGCAAAAATTCGTTAACTTAAAATGGCGACGACTCTTTTTGAACCGAGTACATATTATGTTTTTATTTTTTCTGGGTTCTGAATTGCTCGGTTGATGATGATTTTTCGCGACTTTCCATTATTTTTTGAATTTCCGCTAGAATTCAAATAATTTTTGCAGTCTTTTCCAATAAAAATGCATCGCTAAAAGTAGCTGAAAACGGCGTCTTTTGTTGCAAAAATTTGCTAGTTGAAAATGGCGATGACTCCTTCTGGCCAGAGTACATACTGTTTTTATATTTTCCTGAGATTTAATAACTCAGTTGACGATTTTTCGCGATTTTCCGTTCCTTTTTGAATTTCCCGCTCAAATTCAAATATTCTGGCAGTTGCTGAAAATATCTGAAAATGGCGTCTTTTGATGCAAAAATTCGCGTCTGAAAATGGCGACGACTGCTCTTGGCCAGCGTACATAATCACATATTCTCGTGTCTGTCATGGTTTTGGCTGGTTTTGGCCCTGTAATTTTTTTTCCAAATCGCGTGAACAAAAGTATTTGAAAACATTATTAAACAAAGTGAGATTAAAAAATGACGATTTTAAACGCAACGAAGTATTTTTTGCAACCTAAAAAGTTGTCACTGTTGTCATCAAATTTATTCCAAGTAAGTGCCGATATTTTCGTAATTTTTGAGGTTATGTAATTGTCAATAAAGGTTTGTTGTTCATAAAATTGATGTTTTGAATTGCAGAATGTAACGAAAACACGATGTATGGCGTCGCATGAAAAATTCGCCGAGCGTAAAGAAAATGAGAAAATCCGAAATATCGGAATTTCGGCTCACATCGATTCCGGTAAAACAACACTCACGGAGAGAATTTTGTTTTACACCGGGAGAATTTCGGAAATGCACGAGGTAATTTTCTTTTTGGTTTTTCTTATAAGGAAAATTATAATCATTTTTAAGAAGTGTTATTTGAATTTTTGGTGGCAAAGATTGTCAATAAAAATTAGTTTTTGGTTCAGAACTGTCAGTTTAAAAATTTTGAAAGTTATTATGAAATTACTAATTAGTTGCAATACATTTCAAAAAATTGTAATTACACTCAGTTAATTAAGGAACATTATAATCATTTTTAAAGAGCGTCAACTGAATTTTTGTGGCAAAGATTGTCAATTAAAAATTAATTTTTGGTTCATATCTGTCAATTTTATTTTGAAAATATTATTTTTGAAATTTATATTGTATTCGAGTTTTAATGATAATTTACTATGTATAAAAATTTTTTAAATTAACATTATTATATCATTTTTCACAAATTTTAAATTATGCTTATTGATTTCAAAACATTAATTTTTTTATAATTCAATATTGGAAATTTTATTCAGATTTTATTAAAGAATTATATTTAACTGCAAGTTGAATTTTCGATGTATAATTTTCTTATGGTTTTTTGAATCAGTAAAATTATGTAGCACTATAATTTTTAATGACAAATGTTGTCAATTAAAAATGAGTTTTTGGTTCATAACTGTCAACTTTATTTTGAGAATCTGATTTTTGAAATTCATATTGTATTCCAGTTTTAATGATAATTTATTATGTATAAGAATTTTGAAAATTAACATTATTCAACTATTGATTAATAGCAACATCGAGAATGCTTGCAAATGCATATTTTCGTTCACTCTGATAATAACATTTGTCGAACTTTCAATATTAAGGTTCGTGGAAGAGACAACGTAGGTGCCGTAATGGACAGCATGGAACTCGAGCGCCAACGTGGAATAACAATCCAATCAGCAGCCACATACACGCTTTGGAAGGACCACAACATCAACATCATCGACACCCCGGGTCATGTCGATTTCACCGTCGAGGTGGAGCGAGCCTTGAGAGTCCTCGACGGCGCAGTTCTCGTTCTCTGTGCCGTCGGTGGTGTCCAGTCCCAAACTTTGACTGTCAATCGTCAAATGACACGTTACAACGTTCCCTGTTTGGCCTTCATCAACAAACTCGACAGAATAGGCGCTAATCACATTCGAGTCATGGAACAAATGAGACAAAAGTTGAAACACAACGCCGCTTTTCTGCAATTGCCGATTGGTTTGGAAAGCAAAATGTCAGGAATTGTAGATCTCATTCATCAAAAAGCTTTGATCTCGGAAGGTGAATTCGGGGAAATTATTAGGGAAGAGGAAATTCCGAAGGATATGAGAGCAGGTGAGTTTGAAAAATTATGTTTATGTTTTGTTTAATTGTGGAATTATCGAGGACTTTAAAACCCCAAAACTCAAAAATTTTACCTTATCATCACAGATTTAAAATTTTGAAATCACGGAAGAAACAATAACTTCTATAATCATGAAAATAATTTTATGTAATTCCTTTTTTTAATAATCATGTTTTTTTTGTGGTTATAGAAGTTGCAGATAGAAGACAAGAGCTCATTGAATGTTTGACAAACGTCGATGAAATAATGGGGGAAAAATTTTTGAACGAAGAGCCGGTGACAGAGTCAGATATCAAAGCAGCGATCAGGAGAAGTTGCATAAAAAGAACGTTTACTCCAGTGATGTTGGGAACAGCTTTGAAAAACAAAGGCGTTCAGTCATTGCTCGATGGAGTTCTCGATTACCTCCCAAATCCTGCAGAAGTGCAGAACTATGCCTTGAAAGAAGTTGCAGGGTAAATACAATTAAATAAAAACAAATAAAAATAATATAAAGTAAATAAAAACAAATAATAAAAGAATATAATGAAGAATAAATAAAAACAAAAAAAAATTTTGATATTGAAGTATATCTGTCTACAAAGTAAGAAACACAATAATAATTTACTATTATACATTTTATGTTATAGAAAAGAACCTCAGAAAGTCATTTTAAACCCTGAGAGAAGTGGAAGACATCCATTTGTTGGACTAGCTTTTAAATTGGAGGCTGGAAAATTCGGACAATTGACTTATTTCCGTTGCTACCAAGGAAATTTGAAGAAAAATTCCACGATTTATAATATGCGTACTCAAAAAAAGGTATGTAAGACGAAAACTGGGTAGGAGACCACAATGTACAAATCATAATGACCAAAGATTTTTATGTTCATCTGATTTAATGTCGAAATTTTCTTATTATTTTAGTCTAACTTGAATCTTTGAATAGTTTGTATTATGTTCAAAATTTCAAAATTCTAAAAAAATAGAAAAACTGTGAACATTTTTTAAATAGCCGATAATTTTATAAATGATTCGAAGAATTACAAAGATTTTTTATAAGTTTTGTATATTGGAAAAGTCAATGGTTTTTTTTTAATTTTATGAAAAAATTTTAAAAACTTGACAATATTGAAAAATTACAAAAAATTACTATACACAAATTTTAATTAATTTTTTTTCGATTATTATTGTTAAAATATAAAGAAAATCAAAAAGCATTTGGATAATTCGCGAGATTGTTGTAAATTCTATGAAATTTGAATGATTTTTTGAATTTTAGATAATTTTAATAAGTTTTCTACATCATAAAAAATTTTTTAATTTCGAAAAATTACAGAAACCGTGTAATACACACTTGTAAAAATAGAAAAATGTTTCATCATACTAATAAGGTCTAAAATTATTGAAATTTTAAAATAATCTATAATATAATATAACTTCAAGAAATGTTATTTGTTAAAAATTTTAACAGTTCGGTTAAACTATAAAGTATTATTGATTGATTTTTGCATGGTATTTTCGGATATTTAATTTTCATATTATTAGAAAGTTTTTTTTCCCATGCATCCGTAAAAAAGGCCACTTTATTTCTATAGAATGCGGGAACAAAAGCCTCTTTTTGGGATACTAGGAAATCAGCAGGAATTATCAAAAAAAAACCCTGGGAAACGTTCATTACTCACGGATCAGGCAACTTTCTTCCCTATGATCCGGGATTTATGAATATTTCCCTAGGGTTTCATTGATAACTCCCGCTGATTTCCGAGTACTTCAAAAAGTGGATTTCGTTCCTGCGTTCCATAAAAATGAAGTAGCCACTTTTACACATGCATGGGAAAAAATATTGTATGCTACACGAGACAAAAAGGATG